>CM022542.1:5606440-5902451 GCA_012273795.1 Dendrolimus punctatus
GATAACTGTATTATTATAGCATTCATAGGTGACGGTAACCACTTTTCATCAGGTGGGCCTTCGGCCTGCTTGCCGTACTCCAGATTTAAAATAAAAAAACAATGTCAGTAGAGAAGTACATTCATAATTTTCAACCAACCTTTACAGTGTTATTTCTTCTTTAACAGGTTATATAAGAAGCGATACTTAATCATAATGATTGCTAGTACATGGTTATTAGCATTTGGCGCTCTGGTTCCGACACTGCTCGAAGTGTGGGGTCGGTTCAGTCTCGACCACATCGCCGGCTCCTGTTCAATAATCCCGGATGAAAACGACAGATCTCCAAAGAAATTCCTATTCATTTTCGCATTCGCAATACCAAGCGTCGCGATTATTGGATGCTACGCTAGAATACTTTGGATAGTGCGCAAAGCATCAAAGAAATCTCGCAAACCTATGGCACGAAGACCTATTTCAGATATGGGAAATTCTGTAATCGAATCTAACGTAGTTACACAATCAGCTCTGAATATATCAAGAAAAGCCAGTCAAAAGACCGTTTCAAATAAAAACAGACAAACTCAGTTCATCAACAACTGTTTCTTAAATCCAGGCGCGGAGCTTTCGTCGTCCTGCGGTGACTCTACTCCTGAAAATGGTAGAAAAACCATTTGCGCTCCTGAGACTAAAGTTAGAAGTTTAGGTAGTGAAAATGTTAGCAATTTCCGGAAGAGTTTCATAGCGACTATAAGGCGATCTACGGCACCAATAAGACGTTTACCCACAAAGAAAGACAAGAAATTACTTACAATGATCGTTGCTATAATGGTGTCTTTCTGCGTTTGCCATTTGCCTATTACTTTGACGAAGACGATTTTCCAAGAATTCACATCGCACCCCATTCCAAATATCATAGGCAACGTTCTAATATACTTAACAACGTGTGTCAATCCTATTATATACGTAGTTATGTCGAATGAATACCGACAAGCTTATAAAAGTCTTTTTAGACGTGCTCGGTGAGAAAGTGTTACTTTCCTAGGAAGATATAATGCTCAAGTAACAGGAAATGTGTTCCTCTTAATTTTAAAATGACAAATTGTGTATGGATTTTTAATTGTGAACCGTCCTTGGTTATAAGTATATGTAATTGTATAGTAAGTAGGTTTTAAGAGTAAAAGTCTCATGTCACCTGTGCAATGTCATAAATTAGAATAAGTACTGTTTATTGTGTATTATGTTAGTAAACCAGACTCAATCCATTGAATGGAATATAAAAACGCGTTTATGCATTGACCTATAAAACTAGGAAAATACACCTCTCAGTGATTGCATCATTGTTTTTATAGCAAACTATAATCCCCATGTTTTAAGCTATTAACATAACGATATGTAGTTGTATATTAAAATCGTATACACTTACACTGACTGACATAGTATACACGACGTAACTTTGTTTATAAATAGATTAAATTCAATAGAAACATACTGTGCACGTTCATTTCATCAAATGATAGAGTTTATTTAGGAAAAAACAAAAACCATATTGCGATTATTTTTCTATGTGCTTTTATTTATAATGGGCATACCTGGGATAATGTTATATATAGACCATTTCACGCAGTTTTAGCGATGGGTGTAATGCGATGAGATATGATTTTTATTAGTTAACGACGTTAAATATTGACAGATAGCGTACGTAAATACAATGTGATTATTTGATAACTACCTTACTTTTATTGTTTTAAATATCATAACATACACAATATCATAACATTATCGAAGGTGCGGCCCCAGGATAAGAAGCTAAAGCTAACAAAACAAAAATGGAACAATCTGATTATAATTGTCAAAAGGTTATCAATTTTGATATCAACTACGAATATCACTCAGCGATAAAGAATTTAAGAACAATTCTAAGGAAAAATGCGCAAAATCAACAATATTTTACATTCCTTAGCTGTTATAATTTCTATCTAATGTATGTAACATTTTCAAATGATTACTCAAAATACAAAGTTTTAATCTAACTTAGTTATAATGTGTACAGACAGCAATCTTTAGTAATGTATGTTTGTATATATTTTGTGTCGTTATAATTTATTTGAATATGATAATAATATAAATAACTCTGATTACAAAATGTTTAGTATCTGTTTCCACCATTATTTATGTTCAACCTAACATTTTTATTTCATTATTTGAATTAAATCCGGTAAAAATTATAAACATGTTTGAAATCAATAAATGTAGTTAATTTAGAAAGCTATAAATAATGCATAAATTTGAAATGGAACACTTGACGTTTAACAAGATAAATTTGGACTATCATCTAATGTAATAAAATTAAACATTATATCTTAAGGAACGGTTCGATTTCCTCTATACATAATCTTGCCTACCTGCACACGTTTCGACATTCTACACCTAATACTTGCTGTGCAGGCTGACCGACTGTAGAATTCATTGCCTGAAAATAGTTAGACAGGCAAAGTAACTCTCCATTAAAAAAACTACTAGGAGAATCTCACACTATAATAAATATTTAATTTTAATACCTAATTGCATGTAAATTTACTTATATTAATGTCTTTCAAGACCACGGGCCAGAAAACTGGCCCGGACTTTTGGAGGGCTTGCGTGGGGCCATGGAGAGGCTCCTTGACAAATTTAATGTAAATGTGGCGTGACACTTATATTAATATTATAATATTGTATAGCTATTGATATTGCAATAAACATATTAATAATGTAAATATTAGAATATATATATATATATAGTATTAATATGTCACTGTTTATTTATTTTAGGTATACGTATTGTAATATTTATATATTCTATTTATGTATGTAGGAAGTTAATGTACACACCACCGTCAAACACCTATGATTCCGTTTATATTCCCGATTCATATCACGGGTTCTCTGGAAGAGATCGCTCTAAAGTAGTCTAAAGGGATAAGACCGCCCATTGTTCATGGCTTTACTATTTAATGTGGCTACTGTAAATTGTTGATTCGATGTGTATGTGGTGAACAATAAAGTATTTTCTGTTCTAAAGGGTAAAAGTGTGATTTCAAGCTAAATTTCAAAATTCAAATAAAACCTGCTATTTAAATAATGCCTCGATAATTGGACGATATCAGAATTTTTCCACTCTATCTGAGGCTTTTCTAAAATAGAGTCCCAATGTGCTGAACAAATTTCAGTGAAAATTTTAGTTTTAAAGCCAACCATTTGGTTTTAAACTTTCTTATACGTATATTCCATTTCAGTATCTGCCATGAGTTAAGAATCTTTGGATTTAATATGCAAGTCGTGTTCTGTGTGGCACTCATAACTTTTTAGGTGTTCAATAATGATTTATAAACTGCTTATTTATTATGATTAAACTCATTCAGAGTTTAAATTTCAATGATGTTTAAAAGAGAAAATTCATTCAGATAATATATTTATATATAATAATTATTGGTCCCCAAAAGAAACGATTCCTTTGTGTAATGTTATGCTATGTAATTGACTATTTAATTAAATAAATGTGAATCGAATAAGGTGCTGTTTTTAGATGTACAACAAGTAAGATTAATAATAATCATGTTTCAGTCAACCAAGCAAAGTATTCAGATTTATTTTACAATAATAAAATAAGTGCTGTAATTATAGCACATTTCAAGATCATTAATTACTACGGTTCGTAGACGAGGAAAACGGATAATTTAAATAAGATTAATGGAATTTGACGAATATACTTTATACAAATGTAATCGTTTCTACAAAATACTGTTACGAGTCGCGAGGCTCGAATTAAAATGCCGTTAGAATTACTATAGAGTTTATTAGAACTATACAAACACGTATAAAACAGGTACAAATATAACCGAACACAACAAGTCCAAACGTGATGCAGAAGGTCGTAATTCAATAAAACGCGCAAAATCCGTCACCATAAGATTCCCGATTGTAGTACACACGTCTGGGTTTGATCGTGGTGCTCGCTCGACTGCCCCAGAACAATACTATGGATGCAGTTCAAAGTTATTACGTTTTATTGCAACAGCTAAAAGGGTGGCGTTCGAATTCTACAGTTTTTTTTTCGAAACCAAATATACACCAAATTAGATTATTAATAAATAAAATCGTGTTAGGTTAGGTAAAATTATATCTGTTTTAACAATTTATTCATTTTCATGAGAATATCTATTGAATATGCAATAACTATATAATTTATATTTGATAATATAAATACATAATGTAATTATAAAGTATGAAATTTAAGTTAAATTTAGACAAGAAAGTTGCGATTTATGTTTGTTTGATCTAATAAATTTAGGAAATCACAGAAGTTTATTAAGTCTTGGATTTGCAAAATTTACATTTTATTATAAACTTATTATAAGTCTCAATTTGCACAGCCAGTGAGGTTTAAATTAAATCATTTGCATAAGTTTGACGAGGGTCCAATGGACTTACTGTAACTCCACTTGTACCACACAGTTTTAATAAACCAAATAAATATATGACCAAATATATTAGGTAAAGTTTTCTCATTAATATTAGAAAATACTTTTTAGCGCTTGTAAATTTGTTTTAGAAGAAAAAGTCTTTTTCGTTCTCGAAAATATTATGAGTATTCTGTACAGAGGATTATCTTCTTAAAATACGATTATAAGTCATTAGCTTTAATAGTGTCCATTTGTCCGAAGAAAATCTGCTATATCATTCGAATCATACGAGGAAGTTTTTGAAGTGAAACTTCTTTATCGGCATTAGAAAAAAAATTAGTCACTTTTTTCGGTTACGCGCCATCTTTTTCTTTCCCCTACCACGGTCGATTCGACTTTATTTATTTAACTAATTTCTGTAAAGTTGCATATAGCAGATCTTTTTTCGAAAAATAAGGTCATAAAGAAGTTTCACTTCTTACGTGTGTACACTAATACACGCACACATTTTTTTTAATGTAAAAAGGCAACTAGGTGATAGTTCCAAAGCCGTATTATATTATATGAATTTAGTTTTTGTGTTCAACATTTCAACTGTTTAGGAAAATGTGCCTTTTCGAACTGCCACAAGAATTCCCCTTTTCTGTTGTCAGTCAAAGACCTGGGGGCTTATGCTATGTAGCCGGCTTACCCCGGGCCCTTATTTACTTCATGATTTTTTAGTTCTGCATATTTATGAATACTTGATACTAGCAAGATTCAATTCAAAAAGGCTATATTAAAAATAAGTGGAATTTGAATAAACATAATTCTATAACATAATTTTATTATAAGAGGCTAAGGCAACTACTGACCGCATGGTAATATTAAGAACAAACTATTATATAACATGAAATGTTTTTAACGAGTAGTTTTTATACAGATATAAATTACATATTACTTGATTAATAGTAGCCGTTAAGTATTGTATGTTATAGACAATCACAAAAAACTTTCCTATGTCATAATGTTTAGTATTTAATTTTACATACATATTTCGATGTTAATAAAATGTAATCTATTACAATACTCGTTTCTACAGGAAGATTTTCTGCAATGTGTGCGTTTTCTGCGTGTTCTGTAATTTATTATTCCAATATTTACTTATAACCACCATGATTATGTTTTGTGGAAATCTTTCTGTTTAACATAGGGATGTTACGGAACTTCAACTTTGAATCCGACATTTCGGAACATTCGATTTATTATCCCTCCGAATGTAGCTCCAGTTCCGATAATCCGCTCTCAAGCGAAGAGTAAGCAACGAGTTACGTCACTCAATAGGATTATCGTCAGATACTTATTTACATTTGTTGTTTTGCATTTGTGACTTCCGATTTACGTACGACTCTTCGGACGACTGTGAAGGCTGAGCTGACTCTGGCTTTTATGAATCCACCTCCGTAACATCCTTAGTTTAGTATAAGTGGAAAACCAAACATGTAGGTACCAAAGAACCGGGGCCATGCAAACCCATACGCCATTGTACTTACCAAAGATGTAATTAAAATACAATTAAAATGTTCAATTTAAACTGTCTTTGATTTCCAGTAGAACTTTTTATTCCTGTGTTAGGCACAGCAAGCAACCTGAAGGTCTACTTGTTGGCGTCGTCTATGGGCATTTACAACACCAAAAGTGCTATCAATGTATTGCCAGCTTTGAAGGGGAGCGATCTAGCCAACTGATGTCAAAAACTTTTTATCATTGACCGGCCGAAATTTAAGATATTTGAAATCTTGGATTCTACAATAGCCGATAATTTTAAAAACTATGTTGTCAAAAACAATTTTCAATTAATTTTTTTATAGTTGTAACAACTATTTTTTTTTCGTACCCATTTTGAAAAGCTGATCCATTATAAAATTGACATCCGTCAGTTCAAGTGGCCGCCTGTCTACATATTTATGTTATACCACAACCATCTTTGTCCGAAACAGTAACAATATTTTATTAGAGAGCTGAATTTGACATACATGCGACTACGAAATGTTGTAGTGAAATGATAAAAAAAGATTCTGACCAATTGAGAACCTCCTCCTTTTTTGAAGTCGGTTAATAAAAATATATGTCACTGTCCTATATAATACTGGAGGGTAGGTGATTTTTTTCAGCATACAGAGTTGTAGTGTGTATATATACTTAAATTCACGTCTTGAAAAATCATAACAATGTTTCTTGATGAATTTTATTTAAAGCCGGCTTAAACCTGTGAGTTTTATTCACGTAAATCGTAGTAGCCTACAACTATTTCTTAATAACGGACCCGACTCCGAAAGAGTCCGGGAATGATAAGTTTGTACGTGCTTAGCTTTAGAAATTTATTTACTCGCGCCTTATGCGACCAAAATTCAGTGTGCAGGAAGACTAAGGCAACAGGTAATAAGAACATATTCAAGACTAGAGTCGTGAAATGTGAGAACTCCTTGTGTATGTATAAAAACATTTTTAAATAAAAAGAGCTTATACAAGATCCATCGAAGACTTTCAAGATATACTTACATATACCATTACTTATTTATTTTAATACGGTTTCTATGTCGTCAAGGTCCAGTTGTCCAGTTTGTCATAAACGTAAGTATTATTAATATCATCTTCGATCTACTTTCGTATTCTAGTCGACGCCTTTGTGGATTGAACTTCGTTAGTCGCAATCGGAATTACTACAGCATAGCAAAAATGTTATTATATCACACAATTTATTGCAACCAGCTTACGAAGAACAGTTATTAGAACCGCAATAATAATCAAAGAATACAACTAATACATTAGAGAGAAACATGCCTACACCTATCTATACTATATTAATATTATAAAGAGGAATGATTTGTATTTATGATTTTCTGTATCTTTGTAACGAGTAAACTACTGGATCGATTTCAAAAACTCTTTCACCATTCAAATGCTACATTATCCCTGATTAATATAAGCTTTATAAAAATGAGGAAACTTCAATATATAACCCATCAATCCAAACAAAATACTTGGCGCTAGAATCGGGTTCTACGATTTTGATAAAGATTTAGATTCACAATTAGACCTGGGTAGGTGGCGCTGGAACCGGGTTCTAGGTTTTTATTTTTCCAGGACTTGATAACGTCTGCCTAGAATTCTATCTGTCTGTAAGTGAATAAAATTAATAGCTTCTAACCGCGACTTCATCCGCGTGGAATAGTTAGTAAAGAGTAAGTTTAAAAAACTCTCGATTTTGAAACATTCTTCACTGGTGCTCCATTCTGGTCTTAGCGTGTTGATAGCCTATGTAGCCTTCCTCGATAATTGGTCTATCTAACACTAAAAGACTTTCTAATCAGACCAGTATTTTATATTTCCTGAGATTAGCATGTTCGAGCAAACAAACAAACTCTTCAGCTCTATATTAGTATAAGACAAGATAAATCCGCTATCTGTCATTATTTACCGTCATTAGCATTTAATATCAATACATCACAAATAGCGCCTTAAACTCTTAGCTATATCTGCTTGACCCTACCACTATCACTAATATTACCCCAGATAAAGCTAGAACATTATAACGAGATTGAATAACTAGGTGCTGGCACCTAGTCAACCACAAGATATTTTGAATCAATTTTTTTGCTACCTCTTATTTACTTGTTCTGTTCTTCTGTCCATCTTGAAATCGTGTTATATTAACATCATTATATAAATATTTTATATCCTTAATAAGGTTAAATGGCGTTTCTGGTACGGCCACGTTTTACGGAGACCGGCTAATTATGTGGAGAACAAATGCGTAGCCATGCCGCCACCGCCAGGTCCCGGTCGAAGCGGAAGGCCCAAGAAATGTTGGCTTGTCGTTGTGAAGAATAAAATGCGTACCAATGGCCTCAAAACGGGGAATGCAGAATACCGCGCGAAGTGGAGTAGAAAAAGTAGGAAAGCGGACCCTGGGCGTCGGAGTGAACACTCCGAACGCAACCGCGATTAATCGTTCGGATGACAATGATGATGATGACACTTAATAAGGTTAAATACTGTTACGAGCTACAGGTCTCGAATTAAAATGCCGTTGAAATTACTACAGAATTTATTAGAACTATACAAACATATATATCACAGGTATAAATATAATTGGATACAACCAGTACAAACTGCACGATTCAATAACACGCGTCCGGAACTATATAACTTGTCGAATGTACACACTTGCTAGTATCGTAATGGTCGCTTGACTGCCTCTCTCCACATTGGACCATTGCTTTATAATACACCGATGCCATACCTGGCAAGCTTCGACGCAATACAATAACAACAAGAATCAGTTCTACACTAATGACGGCCATAAAATACAATAACAGTAGAATGTTTTACTTAATTTCAAATTCTAAAACAAAAGAATACCAACATTCGAGAAGGTATTAAACTGCGCTTTATGACAGGCAGGTGTTCGTTTACCTTTGTCGGCAAGTAAATATATTATAAACACACTCACAGCTGATCACCAATATTATCAATATCAAACATCATCACATGACATAAAGTCGTTCTTGCTTAAATGAGTTCGGGACTCTAACAAGAAAAAAATATTCTTCATCTTTCCCTTTGCAATTTAGAAAATGTAAATTTTCCATTTCCAATTCATTAAACTGATCCGCCTGTTACGCGTTATTCGTAGGCTAATCCAGCAACAAAACATTGAATTGTAAATTGGTTTCAATTCCTTGTTCTTCGAGATAACCAATATTTAGTAAACATTGGTAACCAAAATTTTTTACACAAAGCCAGAATTAGTTAAGCATTTTGATTATAAATAAATATTATTCCATGAATTAGGTAATTAGAAGAACATTATATGAAACCAATATACATGTTACATTGAAGCTGTGTTAGCCACCATAAAAACAAATACTTTATTTCAAAACTAGAGTTTTCGCCGCATGAAAAGCTCTGGGCAGTATACTATATAGTAGACTACCCAGATATCCTCCTATCTAGATTTTATATAGGTATATTAGACATAAAACTTTACTGTGTCTTGTTCAATTCACTACACTAACAAAGAATCTAAGTCCATATAGTCTAAGCAGTTGTTCAGCAAAACATAGAGATGAGTCGAAGCCAACCTGATTTGAAGTAATACAAGTAATAACTTGTCTCCTGAAAGTTCTTGAACGTCTTCTTGAATGTTGTTTCCTACGACAACGTCTTTATTAGTGAATTGATAAAACGCGATTTGCAGCGCCATCGATTTAGTTAATCTGCCCATTTTATGGAAATGACATCATTTATTGGGATAAATTGTATCCTAAGTGTTAGCTCGGGCTATAAGCCAGCACTATGTCGAATTTCATTCATATAAGTCAAGTGCTTTTCAGAAAACATTCAAATACAGCACCACCTTTTTCGCTATTTTCGTCTATCCCACGGAAATAACGCCATTGATCGAGATGAAGAGTATTCTAAGTTATGCCCCGAGACATAAGCTAGCTTCATGTCGAGCGTCGCGTGAAAACTACTGAACGAATTTACATAAAACGACATAGAGCTAGCTTGTATCCCGTGGCGTAACTTAGGATACTTTAATCCTAATAAATGACGTGGTTTTGTGGGATAGACAAAAAAAATAAAAGGTTCGTTTTAAAAAACCGACTTCAAAAACTAAAAAACTAAAATGTATAAAATAACTTATTTCTACAGCTATTATTATTAATATATATTATCTAAAACATCTTAAAGTCGGTGCTTAGTAATTTGCAAAATATAATAATTTCTATTATGTTTTTCTTTGCACCGACTTCAAGATGTTTTAGATAATATATATTAATAATAATAGCTTTAGAAATAAGTTATTTTATACATTTTAGTGTTTGAAGTCAGTTTTTTTGAACGAGGTTTTTATTTTTTATTTGTTACTTTTCAGTGTGTAGCTATGTATGGGTGGACTTACGAATGGTGCCGCGGTTTTTAAAAAATATAGGTCCCAAGAAACGAGAAAAAAAAATGTTCGTAAAATGAAAACTACTGGGCTAAACTATGTCAAATTTTTAGGGGACTACATGGCAGCTATTGCGCGTCGAACAAAAAAAGAATCACGTAAATCGGATCATAAATCATGGAGTAATCAGCGAACATACATAAAAAAAGCAAAAAAAAAAGATCCCGACGAATTGAGAACCGCCTCCTTTTTTCTAGGTCGGTTAAAAATAGCATAAAAATGGTGCCAACTTTTTTAGAAAGTATGTGAAGTAAAACTGGACAAAGTACCGGCTTATAACCCGAATCATCACTTGGGATGATTCGGGTTATAAGCCGGTACAGCAGATGGAGCTGCAATTGCGATGTAAACAACCATCGCTGTAATTTAATAACAAAAACGTTTTCAGCTTGCCCACATGTAATTTATTACGTATAAGGTACTTCAAATCAGGTGGGTTACGACTTTTCTTTGTGTTTTGCTGTGCAATTATACACTATATTGTCTTAGTTCTTTGTAATTGTAGTGAGTTTAAGTAGTAACTAAAATATTTAAGGTTTTTATACATAAAACACCTGATTTAATCTTTATTTGAGTAACATAGAGCTAAACACCTCCTAGGGCTTTTTCAATTCAATATAAAATTACTTTACACTCACATACCACTACAGCCTTTCTTACAGAATAATTTTCACTTACTTCTGAAAATGTAAAAATTGAAACATCACATAGTTTTTAATGCCCGCTTCCTATATCTTGCCGACCGTTCATTTCTGTTACTGTCAGTTAAATTTTTACATAAGCTCCATACAAGTCAAAATTCAACCAATGGTAGAGCAAGTAAATAAATAGTAAGATACAGAAACATCCAAGATTCGATGAAACATTTGAAACAAACGTATTTGAGATTGAAAAAATTTGTGAATAACATTACTACGAGTATTTACTGCTTTAAAACTTATGAAACACTGACTAACTGTATCTGTAAAAACCCTTACTTACGTATTGATTACCGCAAACCACATTCAATTTCAAAAACATTGCAATTTATTCGTTTGGAAATATTAAACACATACAACTCTTGAAAAATGTATATTTGAGCTTGTTTGATGTATCAACAGTTCTGTATCTATATAAAGATATCTTCCGCTCTTCTACTCTCAATAACGAATTTATACATAATTATAGTAAAATTGTAGAGGTCGAATTTCTGTACAATTTAAAAAAATGCTAAAAACCGAGTCAGGGGGAGTGTAAAAAGTGAAATAGAACTAATTTAGTTTTTTTTTAATTTTTTGTTTCTCTGTTTGTCTTTTTGTCTGTCTGTTTGTACCGGCCAATCTCCGAAACGACTAGACCGATTTACATTTTGTATGGTGGTAGCCTATATCCCTGGTCAACATGTAGGATACTTTTGATCGCGCAAAAATTAAAGGGCTCCCGCGGGATAGTGAAAAACCTATAATTACTTAAACAGCTTATAACAGACTGAATGTAACTTCTCTGCAATGTAACATAATAGAAGCAGGTATTTTGATACGGTGTGGTGTCGGTGAGAGAGTTTTAACTTATATATCTATATTATATGTACATAAGTAGATATAATTTTAGTCTTTAAGTTCATGTTTGTATTGGTGTACAATAAAGTGTTATCTATCTATATAAAGCTGATAAATTTGCTTCTTTGTTTCTTTGCTTGAACGCGCTACATCACCAGATTAGTTAAGAATTTCTTTTAAGCTAGGTTGCCTGGGAGATTTCGCTTTTAACGATAAGGCCGCCTGTTGTTTTGCCAAGAAGTATTGTAATTATGCATTTTGTTTCTACATTTCTTTGTTATGGTGAGCAATAAAGTGTTATCTATATATCTATCTAACTTTCTATATTTTATGAACGTAAGTATTATTTAAATATTAGCAGTATTGTTTTTTGTACTCCTGCAAGCAAAAGTCGACTTTAAGGTGAAGAACATTTATCATTCTGCGACAGTACAAATACATGTTTCAAAATACTAGGTAACTATAAACAATTACAGAATTTATTTGTACCGTTTTTGTGCGTAGGTATTCGTACCGTTGAGTAAAATTCAATCATAATAATACATCCAATTTATTCCTTTCAGTAGTCATCGATAATATTTTTTTAATAAATTAACCTCATTTATGATTAATTCTGTTTTCCACAAGTGACAACTATGAATGAGCTGTTTTACTTTACTTTAACAAAGTTGAATATATATTACCAAATATATGACATTAAATAAGTCTCAAGTTGTGCCTTTTGTTTAGACGCTTGGACCTTGAGGACCTAAGGCCAAATGCCCAAAGAGCATTATAACAACTCAACAACTCTTCAGGAGATAGAGGGCTGGTGCCCATCTCTGATAACGGATCAATATGGCTATCCTCTGAAGAAACGTAACCAGGCTTCTGGGCATAGCTACCTAGGCTCAATATTCTACTGATAGTTTTGAGGGGTTATAAGTAGAATGCAATATAACTAAATTAAGTTTTCTTTATTGTATTAATGTGGATATTTATAATCATGTTTAATATTGCAATTATAAGAACAATAACGGTAAAGCCACCAGTGTTTGTTTTAAGACTTGAATAATAATGAGTACTTGAGTTACTTGATACCACTAAACTAAATGTTTATTACAGCTCGTACAGAGCCATATTTAAAAAAAAATCAGGAAAGTTTCCCTGAGATAGAGAAACCCGAACACAGCAGTGCGACTTATAGGGACCGCTATTATTGGTATATATATCTTTAAAAAAGTCCTTTTTTATAAATTCCTCGCTAAAACAATAACCTAACAGCGAAAGGGAATTAAGCACATAGTCATAACAAACTTAATAACTCCGCCAAACGCCGAAAACAAATTGAGACAAATATTTTTCCTTGGACTAAGTAAACCGCGATAAAGCGGCTGCCTCCCGGGGCGATCCCCGCAGACGATTTGCAAACTGCCGTAATAATTTGGAGTCACCTAAAGATGGTATCTACCACTGAATTATTCGCAGGAAATATACTTCCGTAATGAAGTATTGAAGTAATTTGTTTAGAGATAACTCTCCTCTAAACAAATATATCTCGGAATTTTAACTGACTTTCGCGTTTCTCGTGGGAGTAAATTTTACTTAATCTTTTTCGGAAATTTGTTGTGTTTGTTAGGATCAATAAATGTATATTATATAAAGTACACCCCTATAATGAGGGCTCACATTCACAATTTTAATGTCAAATCTAAAATATTATTGACACAAAAAAGATTCTTAAACTTATTCCGGTTACAACAACCGCTATATAATGTAAGCTATGGATAAAGATTTTGGTGTCACTTTCTTGCTTCCTTCAAAAATATTCTAGTGAAGTCTTTAACCGTTTATATATCACAATTATTATCTTAATTCTTTCTGTAAGCTGCTTTTAATTTATAATAGCTTTAAGACTTATGACCTTACTTATAATCGTTTGTTAAATTTTAAGAAACTGCTCAGCAACTGATTAGTGAAAATTCGTACCCATAAACTCCTCTTAAGGATAACGAGTAAGGCAGGAGTGACGGCAAAAGGCATTAAATTGGAGGCACTACCGTAGCCAAAGCACAGATTAATAAATAGTTACTACGTAGCCAAAGTGCTAATTTTTAAAAGAAATGCTAAATGTTTTATAAAATCAAACAATATATAATCACTAGGGTGTTATTAAATTACTTACTTAAGAGATTGCTGATCTTTTCTCAACGAGATTATTATAAGTAAGGCCCTTAATTTTTTTTATTGAGATGCCTTATTCCGAAGTCTACGACTCACTACACTACACAACTTTAGAAAGTATACTTTCATTAGTAAGAATCGATTAGCTGAAGAAGAAAATATATCAGAAAATGTCATAAATATCAAAGTAAAGTTTAATATTTGTAAACATGCAAATAAATTTAAAAATCCTTCCAATTTCAGAATAGAATTTCACTAAACAAAAAGTCTAAGCTCAATTTTTGTAAGGACAAGGTTACGAAGTTTTTCTTTGTAGCGCGTAATCCGAAACCCTCAATTCAGTCTCTATCAAGATAACAAAGAACATAATTTATGATAAAAACACTCCAAGATTTCAGTGGCAGATAAAACTTTTTACAATGACAGTACCTTACAAAGGCGTCGTGTCTGTTAAAAATATGGGCCAAGTTACACTGATTCACATTTAAACGTATCAGAGTGAATAAAAACGTCTAGAGAACAATAAAATTTATACCTGAAATATAAGGCACTTTTTTATCAGGCGAATTATTTCACATTCTACCTTCCTTGGGAGGAAGTTATAAAGAAAACGTTTTTTGACATTGATATACATACGTAAGTGCTCATGCATTTTCGAATCAAAGATATACTCAGAAAACTCATAGCAAAATGAAGCTAAATGACAGAAATAGGAATCATTAGCCACGAATGCATTGAAATAGTGGCGCATAACAATACAAAAGCTCAAAACCTTTAAAGAGCACTTATTAAGGTCTTTCAATAGTCACAACACAATTTACTTTATTATGAATTTTATCTAAATATATATATATTCGTTAGTCTCGAGAACGGTTGGACTGATTTGGCTAATTTTGGTTTTGAATTATTTGTGGGTGGAAGGTTTAAAAGGTGTAATACATATGAAAAAAATGCTTCTTCTTCTTTTTTAAGGGATTATGGCTTCAACGCAGTTTGCATTGATTTCGCCAATGTCGAAGTAGGTAGTAAAATATCAGGTGCATATAAGAGTATAAATACAAAACAAAACAAAAACAAAAAAAATGCTTGGAATATAGTAAAAACAACAATGTTGTTTTCCCTCGGAAACTATTCCTACCTGTCAAACATTTGATGTTCGTCCTGTCGTTCAGAAATCAAATTAAATTTAAAAGTGATGCTTTTTTTTGTTTTAAATGTAAAACGTTTGATGTTCGTTCTGGTTATTTTTTTACCACATTTTTACTAAAATTGAAACATTCTGCAATTATGGTTCAGCTTTTTTATTTATTGTTTCTTAGGCGGTACGGAGTTTACCGCTATCTAGTTATATAAAAGTAATAACATTCGTCTTTTTCAAATGTAGGGCACATTAAAAAACAGACAAAAGTTATTATACATAATAATTATTGCTCGTCTTGCTCTGTTGCCCGGGAGGTTGTTACGCCGTTTGTTCTCTTTGAACAGAAATTAAAATTGCTTTGGAAGCGGGGGTAGACTTATTATAACTTTTAATAAGTAATCTGTAAAATTCAATTATGAAATAAATACATTTTTTTCATTTTTTCATTTGTTAATAGAGGCGCCGAGCCTTACCGCGCCAGAATATCCACTAAAACACCACGCTATTCGTCCTGCGGTCAATTCTCCAGGCTGTGGGTTCACACAGCAGGCTTTTTTATATCGCTAGAGAAATATATGGCTGGTTGGGTTACTGGGAGCCGGCCCTATACACCTTTCCTGTGAAAGGAGTTGTAAGATGCCGACCGCCAGAATACCCGTTAAATTTATCACTGTCGTTCCGCGTCTAGTGTAGCGTATTTCATCATGATGACACGACACATGCCGTGAATAGGTGTGCAGATCAGAGCATCCTACGGTCTTGAGTGGGGCTCGTCGTCTCCTCGTCGCAGGAGGTCTCATTACCTCGACTCGGTCTCACTAGGTCATTGTTGGGAGGAGATGAGCGTAGCGTCGCTTCCATATGCTCCTCTAGCCCAGACAGATGGTGGTTAACCCCAGTTAGCGGACTCCTTCAAATTTCAGCCGGTAAGCTATACTTCCCATGTTACATAGGGGTGACATGGTGTTCACGTGCCTGTTCAAATGTTAGTATAAACTTAAGCTTATCGTTGGCGGTTCTTCTATGCCGCCATCCTCTATGGTGGCGGTATCGTAACCTACAATTATTATGGAGACGTCTTCACCTGTCCGAAGTATGATAGCACATTCGTAGCTAAAATATTTAACACGTGTCACCACACGACTAGCACGAAAATCAGAACTCTATTCATGTTCACAGTCCTAGCAGCCGCTATAAGCGAAATCGGTTGACACACAAGTACATATATACACAAGTATATATGTATATATATATATATATATATATATATATATATATATATATATATATATATATATATATATATTTGTTTAAAGTATGTTTGATTTAGCATTAGTAATCATGTAATATCTTTATGGCAATTCCCTTTACCGGAGGCGAGTTTCATCCAAAATTCGCGGAATACAAAGGGTGAGTACCATTATTTATATTAACTTTAGGTTTCGTGTTCTTGGAATTAAACATAATGAACCGTTAACCATGAAAGACAAATGCTAAGTACCAATAACTTGAAATCGGCGTCTTCTTATTCAAAATATTATTGGATATTAAGTAGGTAATAAATTGCCAAATGTACCAGTAGTAATGTAATCTTCTTTTAAATAGTGTAATTAAATAGAATATTAAAACATGACTACATAATAATATTAGTTTTTCATGTTTTTCCATGTCGCCTTTTTGTACGTCATGTTCTAGTACAATCTAGGAGGAGGCTTTAGTCCGGTCAATTTAGACATAAAAATAGTGATCAAATAAAGAAAATTCTGACAGCGCCAAATTTTCGTAGAGACCTTAGGTTTACCATAATAAATAAAGTGTCAAAAAACCCTATCGGTCCCATGTGTGCTAAGGGACTTATTCGGGGCCCAAGTTCAAAATTTTTGGTTTTTTGGACTTTTCTCGAAAACGGTAAGTTTTATCGAAAAGTACTTCAAAGCAAGGTTGCAGATATTTAAATTCTCTATAAAAATGGTTCTTATGATCTTTAAGACCCACCATTTTTCAGATCCAGCGCTTGTAATAATCACGTTCTACATAATATGCGAAATTTTATTTATTTCAATTGTCCAAATTGACCGGACTACTTGAAGTTTTGTACAATTATGAAATTAGTGTCATTTATTTTGACTATCGACTATAATATTAGAGGCACTGAAAAGCGCATGAAGTAGAGACAAAAGTATGTAAGTGAACTCTAAGATTCAAAGCTGGCGCTCAGAACAGAATTGTTATTGTTTAAAGCAATGTTGAGAATAAAGGAAAACAATTTATCTAGCCAATTGCCGTTGTACGACCAGACCACACATTATCGGTTGGCAAAATTTGGATGTACTCGTACTAAATTGCTGTTTGACAAAAAACTTAAATCAGTATAATCCGAACAATACTTATATGAATAAAACAATTTCCATCAAATATTTATGTGTTGAAAAAAATAAGTCTTACATTTTTAACTCTGTGAATATTAAAATTACGCGGAAATGAAAACACTTTTCCAACTGTTTGCATGTTCCCGATTCAACGAAAATATTATCTCTATGTTATATTTCATCATTGTATTCAAAATTGTGTTAAATCAAAATGTAACCGAACTAAAACCAAGTAGCTAATTCAACTATTGTCATAATCTGATATTCACAGTTCGCTATGGTCACCATCCATCAACGTCCCTGCTCCAGACGGCACAGCTTAATTACGCGAGAAAGGAAATAGATACAAATGGGCGTCATGATTTGTTTATTGTGTCTACGTTGCTATAAATAATTTTGATAGCTGAGTGGATTGCCCTTAGACGATTGTTGTAATCATCTTATAGGGATACCCAAATACACAGAATGTGCCAATCTAGAAAGAAAGAAAAAGTTTATTCGAGGAAATAGTGATGTATCTTCAAAAAAGCCTATTTTGAACATTTCTACGCCGTATTTCAGCAAACACGGTTTGCATGTCACTTAGACCGGGTTTCCACTACGCCGGACCGGCAGATCTGCCGGAAACCGGACACCGGACAGAGTGTTCACATTACACCGGATCCCACAAGAAAATCGGACAATCAAGTACTCACCTCAGTTAAATTTGAACCTGTGCGTTTGGTTTCAGTATTAAAAATACTTCACGCCATGCTGTTAACTTTGTCTTTATAGACTTCTTCGGTCTTATCCCACAGGACAGGTCTCTCTTGGATCAGTGTAATTAACGTTTCTACTTGAATGTCCATGCTACACATCTTACTTATATACTTTAGATACCGGCACAAACTCGTTCACATTACTCCGGTTCGGTGACTCTATCGGCACTTTCGTAATGACAAAACTCTCGATAAAAATGCCGGGCTCGGCAAAAATGCCGGACCCAGGATTGTACATTGTACAGCCACTAGCCCTTCCGGCAGTTTTACCGACCCGGCAGATCTGCCGATCCGGCGTAGTGGGAACCCGGCCTTATTGTTGTGCCGGAATTATATCCAACACAACGCTGATTTCCAGTGCAAACTTCCTTTTGAAAATTCGAATAATGAGTAATACTCAAAATACAAACAAACGAGTGCAATAATTTTGTATATGCAGATTACTATTACATTAACTATCGTCGTGACATTATAAAATACTTATCAAACGAAAGTATTTTAATATTTTGTTGTTAAAAGACCATAAATTATACTATTTATAAACTTAACCTTAGTGTTATTATCGATAAGAATGTACTTACCTCCGACTGTCCGTTAAGCTTGCATGAATTTGCTAAGATTTTGTATACCTATAATGCGTAGGTCCAATATCGAGAATGGACGTAGGATACTTTTTATCCCGGATAATATTATAGTTTATTCATTGGGATAGTTGAAGTTTTCCGGGAGCGGAAACCGCTTACATAAAAAAATTGTTACGATGTAACCTGTTTAAATGCTTGCTCCTGAATTTCTTTTATATTGCAGGAGTTCAGCATAGAAGCAGACGACCCAAATGATGGAAAACGGTTACCATCGCCTATGGACAGTTACAACACCAAAGATACTACAAATGCGCTGCTGCTCTCTTATGGGAGACTGGAACCTGATCACTAATGCCGGAACACAACTCAAGACTGTTATGGCGGCATGCTCTAGACCAGCGGTGGTAGCCATCCAATCGGGCAAATGCCCTACAACCCGGCTGTGGGTTTTTTGTCGCCTCTTACGACAGGCCGCCCGGCCGCAGGAAATTGTATTATTTCTCCGTTCCTACACGGATATAAATAAACAAGAGTTAGCACCAGGTCTCGACGCGCCGCTTAGTCTCGGTAAAAACCCTAGTATTTGTGTATAACTTAACATCCTTTCCCAGCTTAGTATGATGTTGATAAATGGAAGTGCGCGCTTAGCCAGAGGTTTACGTCCACCTTACGCGAGCTGCTACACTCACAGGTGTATGTATAGGCCGCGTAATAAAGAAAATTTAATTCCAACAATATATTATGAGTTCTGTATTCTTTAAAACCACGAGTAGAATATTATACTGAGCTTAGGTTATCTTTCATGTTTAAGGTGTACCAGAAGGCCGTTGACATTGCCTCATTCGTTGTTAAGTTGTATGTAATGAAAACTTTTTTCTTTTTTTCTATATCTGCTATTACTTGTATTACAATTAGTATCAAAAACCACATTTATTTCCTGCAATGTACTTACAGCTTATACAAGTCCAGATATTCGTCAGATAGCAACCCTAATCTTCAGCAGACGATTGTTAACATACCGGAATGGCACACATTCTGTTTTTGGAACATGTCTGAGCTGCTTGAAAAATTATAGCCAATTAAAATATTAGTCGTGTTTATAGCCCATTTCCTTAATGCTTTGTATAGCCATTTACCACACATAATTAATTTGGATTTATGTCTTTTATTGTCAGAAACAGTCAAGAATGGATAAGGTGAGAAATGGGGAGGAAACGAAATCTTCGAAAGTTGGACTCGTGACTGAAAAACTGAGGAGAAGAAGATTCAGGTGGTATGGGCATGTAATGAAGAAGAATGAAAGTCACGTGACAAAAAGGTTGTTAATTTCCCTTTTCCTCCGTCCCACGGTTTCCAGGCTCTACATATGGAGCTTTCAAAGGCGCAAAGATTTAAAGTCGCAACGAGGTAGGTAACGGATTGGCTCCTTTCGTGTTGCAGATCCATGGGCGACGGTAACCAGTTGCCATCAAATGTATCTGTTTGCCAGTTGGCCTACAAGCACATATTTAAAGGTAGACAAAAAAAGAGATGGTTGGATTGTAGTAAGTATGATATGATGGTTTGTAGTGTGACATAGGAAGTATATCATAATAGAGGAGTGAGGACCCCATAGGTTGGGAGTAGATGAGAGAACTGAAATTGTCAGAATCAGTGATAAAAAGTGATAGTTAATTTTATGAAAAGTAACCACCGCTTCTTTTAGATATTCATAATATTTTAGTCGTCGTAAAGAGTGTTTTATAAACACTCCACTGTTTGAGAATAAGCCGAAGCAAACCGTTTTAGTATCACTTGAGCCAAGTTGCGAGCCAGGCAGAAGACTACACGCTCTTGGCAGATATGAGCCTGCCCGTATGTTTCCTGTAGATTGAGCTGGCGACACTTATGGTTAAGTACGATACCGCATCTTTATCGGCGTCTTTCATACGGATGGCAGCTGACGAGCTTTCCTCTGTCATAAAGCCATCGCCAGTGTTGCAAGCCTCGAAAAATATGCCTAGTATTCCGTCTTGTAGTCATTCTTTTATTAAACGTAACCACGGAAGAAATCTTTTTCCATGAGGTAACAAAATAAATTAATTTAAAGGAAGCGCTATAGATGTCTTTCAACTTTATTGCATATTAGCTGACTCGTGCCTATTTCGCTGGGCGTTAAAACAAAATAATCACAATTAAATATAGCCTATGTCACTCAAAAATTATGAAGCTTTCTACAGGAGAAAGAATTTTCAAAATCGATCCAGTAAAAGATTACTTCATACAAACAAACTCACAAACTACCAGTTTATAATATATTAGTATAGAAAAGGCCAAAATCTTTGCTAGAACACCACCTGAGTTGGATAACGTGTGATTCGAGTCACGTCCACCGACCATCATACGATGACAAATCGAACAACATACAATAAATTGTAACACATTTCCAGCAAAAAGGCACATTTGAAATATTTTACCTAACAAATTGTACGTACGCGTCACTCTGAACAGATGATACAATTATCCACCATACTGAACGTTAAATGCCTAGTTGCCTTCAATAGTGATAATTCAATTTTATGGTTAGAAAAACACATTACCTAGATTTATCTCCCCTAAATGTATTACGTTAGCG
This sequence comes from Dendrolimus punctatus, assembly GCA_012273795.1. NCBI lineage: Eukaryota > Metazoa > Arthropoda > Insecta > Lepidoptera > Lasiocampidae > Dendrolimus > Dendrolimus punctatus. The sequence goes on from CM022542.1 coordinate 5,628,030, forward strand.
GCAGGCATCTGACAAAAAAATGAGCTTTTAAATTAAACAATGTAACTAAATATACCAGTTATTAATAAAAAAGTCTTAATCCTAGGAGTAATCCGCCTTTAGGCCGGAATAGTTACTATTTGAGGAACTAAGTAGTAACTTCGTCGAAAGAATGTTATTAATAACGAGGAGTATCATCAGAGTAACAATACCTTCCTTACACCATAGATTAGTGAAAAAATAGTGCAATACGTACCATTTAAAAAGTAAAAAGACGGATCTGGTTAATGGAGATGACAAATAATATTGACAATTGACATTAATTATGTGTCTAGTTGATAATTGATTCTAATTTCCTACACAAACGTTACCTAAAATTTGTAGATTTTGCGAATCGGTACTTTGATTAAAAATCATGTTGTTCAAGTTCTCCAATGGAGTCTTACGAGTTTAAAAAAAATGAACACGCCTCGTTATAGGTATATTAACAATAGCATTTTCACTTATTTCTGCCACGAGCTGCAAATCGTCCATAAAGTAATCCCTATGCATTACTTTTTATCAATTAATATAAAAATAATTTAATACACTACACGTCAGCCGTTTCCTATGTTATTTAGTTTTATTACTGTCAATTCATTTGTCAAATCATCAATTGTCAGCGGCTTATTCTATGCTTAATCCCATCGTAAAACTACCCCAGCCAGCTTGGGAGTAACTGGTTACTCCTGAGGACCTAAAGGTCGAATTAGGTCCTACTCCTCCTAGGTTTACTCTATGTTTATTAATACTGATGTTGGTTGCTACAGAGATAATACTAGAAGTATAGTTGATTTAGGATTATTCCATGTTTATTAATAAGCCGGTAAATGATTATTATTAGGAACAAAGTAAACCGTATACAATTTAAATAATTCCTTAAGTTTATATTAAAATGCCGAATCCGAATGTAGGAAAACATAAATATCATTGTCTAAATGAAAATATCGACATTAAATTAAAATACCAAAAGACTGAGCCGCTAGACATTTTCAGATTGTATAAAAAGTATAAAATAAATGGGGTCACGATGAGATTATTTTATGGACCACTTTAATTTGAATTTTATGGCTATACCCATCAATTCTATTATCGGAAATGAGAAAATAACAACCGGAAATAATAACTTTTGAAGCATTTATTGAAGGAAGACGTCCTTAGTCTCTACATTATACCTAAACAATTAATAATAAAATAAAGGACAAATCTTTTTGTCCCTTTTAATTTATATTGTGCTAAATCTACACAAGAGCTTATTGATGTACTTGTAAAGGCCATTAAAGCCAGAACGGGGTAGCGAAGGTCCTTTACAATATTACAGAGATTTTTTAGTTCCGTGTTACAGGCAGCGGTCCGATAGTGGTAGATCTTTTACGCTCAGTACTTACGAAATCTATTCTAGATGATTAGGACCAGCCAACCAATCAACTAACCAAACAAATCAACCAAGGCAGTAAGTTATTGTGTGCTATTGCTTCTACAAGTTAACATAAACATGATTACTAGTGGGTCCATTATTTAGGACGAAATGCTTATCTGTGTTTGTATCTTTTTATCATAGATAATTGCACACAAGTGAAAAACAAAACTATACACTTTATATCCGTGAATATGTAATCCAGAATAGCAGTACATTGACTTAACGACATCTTTTATGAAAGATTTTGCATTTAAAGAATATTCGTAAAGGTATTTATAATAAGACGCATAATATCTGGACGTAAGAGTTTGCGATCACAGCGTCCAGCAAACTTAAAAATTTCTTTAACATACATATATGGGAGTTACCAGCTTCTGCCCGCGACTTATTCCGCGTGGAATAGTTTAAAAAAGTCCTGATTTTGAAACATGCTTAATTAGTGCTCCGCCCCTATTGGTCTTGGCGTAGTGATATATAGCCTATAGCCTGCCCGGATAAATGGGCTATCTAACACTTAAAGATTTTTTCAAATCAGATCAGTAGTTCCTGAGATTAGAGCTTTCAAGCAAATAAACTTCGGATTTATATATAGATATGGATGTAGCAGTCAGACTGTTGTAGTTATAGAGAATATAGATAATCATATAAAAGAATAAAGAAAAGATAGACGAATTAAAGTGATAAATATCTTATAAAACTACGTTTTAACGGTTTTAAGAGCAACAAAACATAACGAAAATCAAATAAATTACCGCGCTTAAACCCGTCAAAAAGTAGTTTTATTGTGTCTAGAAGTCGCGAAAACTTAGTAAATTAGAAAATATTATGATAAATATCTTTTTCTTTCTTGTATTATGACAAACAGAATGGGAATTAGTTTTTCGTGTAGTACCTTCAAAATTGACTACCTATCCATAATAGTACAACGTTACTAATGAACTTATTTTATCAGAGTGAAAAAACTAAAAAGACTAAAGAACAACTGTGATTAGGTATGTATATTTATGCACTGACAAGCAGCAATCACAATTCGTGAACTGTCTCTAAGTAAAACAATGAACTTTTATTGCTTATGGCTAGCAATACGTTTCGAACAAAGAAACTTACCTTTACAAAAACAAACGGGCAATGTGTACAACGGAAAAAATAACCAATGAATAATGGGTGTAATTGTTAGCACCCTACGCTCCCTTGGTCGAGACTCTGGAGATACATTTATCAAGATCATGAGAGCTCTTTCTCACTGACGACATCGACTGTAAAGTATCTGAATCGGACAGTAGCTGAGTGCCAAGAAGAATGGCCGTTGCCAGACAGATTTAGTTTTCCGCCTTCTCTACTTCGATCATTATTATATGAAATTGCAGATAACTTAGGGTCGGCGATGGCCTAATGTTTGTTATATTTAAATGAGCAATTTAAAGAATTTATAAACGATTACAAGACAGAGATGAGAGCATAGATACAACTTACCTATCTATATGGTGAGAGGACAAAATCATAGTAGAAAAAGCGGTGTCAAATTTTATTAAAATGACTTCTATAAAAAAAAAAAAAAAAAAAAAAAAAAAAAAAAAAAAAAAAAAAAAATATAATTGTCTTTTTTTTTTTTTTTTTTTTTTTTATTTTTTTATTAAATGTTCTATACTTATACCCCGTGCTTACATACCAATCTGACCAATCGTTCATTTCATCGGCTAAAATTTGTCAAAAACTTCATTCAACCAAGTAATAAACCAATAAATAAATAAAGTAAACCAAGTAAGGCTAGTGAATCATAGTAAGATGTAGGTAGGTAGCCAGCAGTTTTAGTGACTTTTGCACCCAGTATTTCTTCACTTACTGAGTTAAATAAGAAGTCATTAAAACGTCTTCATAATGATTAAGATTTATCTAACGATTCTCTTAGTAAATATAAATAAAACCTAAAAAAATAAAGCTGTACAACGAAAGTTCAATGTTACCAAACAAAACGATATTTTCAAATTTTTCAAAAGATTTTAATAAAGCTCTTCAGTTTCATAAAGGCAATATTACTTTAGTTATTTCCAATGCCGCACAAACGAAATTGATTTTATATCAAAGAAATTGAGAATGGAACCCATTTTTTCACGGGTAAATAATAGAATTACGCAACATTTTTTCAGTACAATATCATTTCGTTCCATTACTCACAGAGATTTAGTCGCTTCTTGGAAAATATTCAAGATCGTAAATGTTAGGTGTTAGGATATTTGTATATGTTTTATTTCCTTTTCCATGGCTTGCATATGGATTTTTTTATTTTATTTTTACAATCAGCAGATAGAATGGGTTATTCTTAATCACACTCCGAATTCAACTAAGAATTAATGATTTCGAATTTTGAAAAAACCTACTATCAACACTCTATCATATACTTAAATAATCGCACCGTTCTAATTCACAAAGAGAATTATTGTCCAAATAATGCATTGAATAAACTTGTGCATTTTCCATTTGCAATTCTTTCTTTGTGCTATACATATGTCGCAACTATTCCGCTTTATTAGAATTTAAACCAAATGGCTAAGCGTTGTTGAACCAAGCTACCAATATCTAAGTCGTTATTCTGTCTCCCTTATAACTAAAAGTATTTAGTCTCATTTTATAATGACTTAACTTTTCTTAACTTCAAGTAGGGTCAACCTTTAATTAAATTCTAAATAAGCTGAATAATTTTTTAATTTTTTATCAAATATGAAAAAGATAATTAAATGAGTCGAAAATTATAACTTAGTTAATTACCATAAATAGTTTAGCATATTTGTGTAACGCTTTAGAATTTTCATTAAATTTCTAAGATAAACTCAAATTAATTAAAGCGAAAAATTATGCTGGATATTGCAAGTACATTTTTTCATTTAAATGAGTTTCAAACATTTGAGTTTTAAGCCTGTTATATGTATGTAATTAAATCTTTTAGATATATTTTTCTGTTCATATCATCAGGTCTCTCTTGACTACATATGCATATTTAAACACGTATTCGCAAACCCATCTCACTAACACAACTTAGGGGATCGTTAAGATAAAGAATAATTCATTAATAATATTTACAAGTTTGTATTTACTAAATGCTTATATTAGAGGGATCAACCAAATTAAATACATTATTTTGAAAGCTATAGAACTAAAAGGACAAAACACATTCAAAGGCAACGACGCAAATTTATTTTTATAATATTGATATTACTTTGGTTGAATTATCCAAATTAAAAGACAGAAATAAATCGTCAAATATCGGATTTATATTGCTTTGAAAGAAAACTAGAACCTTTTATTAGCAGTAATTTAATTCCGACTACGAAGCTTTATTTTTTTTAAATACCAAACCAAAATATATAATATATTGTTAATAGAGTACATAATCGTACTGTGTAATCATTTGTAATTCAATTATCCATTGGAAACTTTAATAAAGGGAAACTAGAGATAATGTCAACTTTCCAGAATGGAACAGTCTTTTGAATATAAATTATTCATAGCTAAAATAGGTTCCCCGTAAAATCTGACGGCAGCTTTGGTAATTTTGTGAAATATTGCTCTATGATGACAGTCAATTTTCATGTCGCCCTTATTTAGTGAAATAATAATTGAGATTAACATTCTGGAAAGGCCAGCAACTTTATAGAATGTATAAAGTAACCTTTATTGTGATTTATGTCAACTTATTGTCATATTATCTCTTGTTTTGTCTCTCTCTCTCTTGTTTCCTAGGTATTTACCTCAAAAAAATAAGTAATCATTTTTATTGTTGTGATAAGTTTATTAATTGAGATAGACCATTTCTCAGACTACCTCAACCATTTTGGCAAAAACTGAATCCTTAAGAAATGTTATCGGTGTCTGTTTGTCTGTCTCTGTGTACGTGCGTGCGTGCGCGTCTGCGTGCGTGCGTGCGCGTCTGCGTGCGTACGTGCATGTGTGCGTAGGTGATGGTGTGAGTGTGTGTCTGCGCTGACCGTTTTAAGCATATGTATAATTTTTCAGAAGTATCTGAGCAGAAACTATTGGGTCTGCTTAGGTGAAAGGATGTTATCTATCTATTCTATAATAAACCTGAAAATGGTTCAAGTTACATTGCGTTTCAGAATGGCAAAAAAAACCAGGGGTACTAATCGGTCAGAGAATTTTTGTCTGTCTATGTGTCTTTCTGTCAGAGCATTGCGTGAAAACTATCGAACAGATTTAAATGAAACTCAACACAGAGTTAACTTATATCGCGGAGCGTAACTATCGTAAAGGTTTGGTCAAACAGCGGACGGGACGGGACGCGACCGCTAGTCGAGCGCCGAGCGCGACGGCTCTATGTGACATATTCTTAATTAACTAATATATTACAACTCTTCACGTCCCGCCAGCGTCTCGTCGCCGTCCCATTCCGTCCGCTGTTTGAACAGACCTTAAGTTACGCTTTGCGATATAAGCTATGACTTGACTACTCATAGCTAGACACTGAAAAGATCAAAAACTGCGTTTAAAAAAACTGACTTCAAAAACTAAATATATGAAATAACTTAATAAAGATTTTTGACTAAGAATTTATTTCGTTTATTAAAAGACAAAATAAAAGAAAAATTCTAAATGTTGAAGTCGGTGGCGAGCAGACCATAAAAATTATCGTATACACTGTTATTATAATATCACAATATTTTGTTGTTATAACAACAAAATATAGAATTTTTTGTTATTAATAATACTTGCTAACATAAAATTAGTAATATTTATATACTTTATAGTATGTATAGGTAAATGATAAATGTTTTCCTTGTGTGTATCACAGTATTTTATTTCCATGTGTATACTGTATTTATTGTCATAATTCATACAAAAAATGTTTCATTGTTTTAGTACACATTTCAAGTATACGTTTATAGGATAAAATAAATTATATTCCGAGAAATGGAGTCACTTCCCTACGATACGAATATAGAATATAGAATTCAGCAAAATAAAGCACTTAGTGATTTATTCCGTAATGAATAATTACTTGTTCTTATCTTCGATAAAAACATATCATGCGTACGCATCATTACAAGGAAACCCCTTTTTGTATTGAAAAGAATAATCTGAACAGCCAGATACTACAAAAACGTATCAATAGATCTTTACGTCCTTTATTCTTTTGCACGATAATTCAGATTCAAGAATTTCCTACAAATGAAAAGGCTCTTTGCCAAAATTAACTAATTCCAACTTTCAACATTTTAGCTTGCTATGGTAATGATAATTACATGTCTAGCTATGTCAATGAAGTTTTAGAATTCGTCTTGTAATTACCAAATTGACTTTTAGAGAAAGAATTAACTTTTTAATGTAATTGATTTAGAGTTTCTTCAAGTCTTTATAACATTATAAACGCCTGTCAACAAGTTTAACGCGTACTTAATTTGATAGCTTCTCTAGCCGGCTTACTACCTCTAATACTAACTATATTTTATATATATTAACTACTTTTGGTAGAAAATAAACATTCTTTGTATGGAATTCATGTCAAATTTTTCACCAAAAATAAGGCAATTGAATGGATAATTTGGCGACCGGGGGTAGAACGCTCTAGCGCGGCATTCCTGGCCGTCAAGTGATCTGCGCATAGAAGGCTCCGTATAGAACCATCAACTGCACGATCCCTTCAAATAGTTTAGTTAGCCCCCCAACGCAACAGGCCCGATAACGCTCCCGTTGCCCCTTTAGTGCGCCGAAAGATCCAACCGGCTATTGAGATATTGATTCCAGGTACTTCATGGTCCTCGCGATGTCGATGCGGACGCCTCCTACTACGTTTAATGTCTGGAGGTGGATGGTATGTGGTTCACTGAAAAACCACGGCCTCGGTCTTCTACATTGCCACCTTCAGACTACGTTTGTATATCCTTAAATCTATAAGTACTTCTTAAAATTTTCCTCTTCAGAAAAAAAATAACAATAGCTCAGGGTACTTTCAGCTGCCTTTGTTGGTTTTTGTCCTTTTAATGTCAAGTACTTTATAAATTTTATGTGCTGTGGCGTTGAAATCCCGCGATGACCTTCTTTGTTGTGGCAAAACATTCTATAGCTATTCTACGTATGTATGTTCGCGTAAAATTCAAAGGGAATGATGAATGTTTGATGCTCTGTTCCCTAGAGGCGTGCTCTTTGGGCAGTATCTCATCTTTCTTAAGTGCTTTCATAAAAGTTTTTACAATTTAAAAAGAGAATATATATTTGATACTTAGATGTAGTTTAAAAAGAAATGTTATGTTATTATTTGTATATGTTAAATGTGTCTATACACCGATAGCTTAGCAATCAAAAATCGTAACTGCATATTATTTTCAAATCATATTTTAATTTTATCTATTATTAGGACATTTTCATTCCTAATATCCTCATTCTATGCTACAAGACGCATTGTACGATAAATGCTAAAACAGTAAGTAGGTAAGTAAATTTCAGGCATAGATAGCCTCTCTATTTTCTTTCACCTTTTTCTAATTATTTGAGGTCGGCACATGTATGTATTTTTCTGCCATACTCCTCTATTATGACATACGTCCTCTGTCACCCCACAAATCATCATATCATACTTCACACAATCCATCTATCACTTTTTTTGCTTTTTGTCATGTGACTTTCATCCCTCCTCATTACATGCCCATATCACCTTAGTCTTCTACCTCTCAATTTTTCAGTCACGGATGCAACTTTCAAAGATCCCCTTATGTACTCATTTCTCACCTTATCCATTTTTTGTATTTTGATCTCAGCTAAGTAGAGCCGTTTGTGGTCTATCACCCGATCTATATTAGGAGTTGCATACACGATTCATATGCGTACACATTTACAGCTAAGCACAAACATTATATCAAGTTTGTTGATAGAACTTATTCAAATGAACCTTGGCTTTGCAATGTACTGTACCAATGACAGGCGTTTCAAAAGATGTTAAAGTGTTTGCAGGGGTAGAACATACCCGCCAAACTTCTTAGCACGTCGATGGTGCTGACATGTCCTCGACAAAACATTCAAAAGTTCGAAAAGTAACAAAGTTCACTGAACCAAATGTTTACAATATTTCATTTGACTTATACACATTCATATATGTAGTACGTATACATATACTCGTATTTATGTACTTCGCTATTGAAACTATCTGATGCTTAAAACGTTGATTCAGTAGGTTTTGAATATTTAGGTTTTCTTAGACAGTTTTGAAAGGGCGGAATCCTTATAAAATCGTCGTATCTGACTGACAGTCCGTCATTGGGTCATAATCATTTTTTTACAAAAATCCTTTATTTATATGGATGAAAGTTGAAAGGAAGCTTGATCCATTTATTCTATATACCGCTATACAATGTGAAATGAAATAAATTAGGGGTGGCGATCAAATTAATAGCTGAGGGATTTTTATTTCAGTACCAGACCACTCAGAAAGAATTGCGAAAAAAGTTTTTATGTATGCGACTGGCTACTTGATGTCAATTCCTTTACGGAAGCAAAGAAGCATCAACGCCGAATGGTATACTACCAAATGCTTGACAGAAATTTTCACCTTTGCGACCAACAACCGACTAAACATAGGGCTCCGCGGCCGACTGCTCCAACGCGACCAGGCGCCCCCCTATAGCGCGCTAAAAACAAGGGACTTCCTGGACAGCACGCCGGTCTAACTCCTGGGTCAGCCTCCTTACAGCTCCGACCTAGCGCTTTGTGACTTCTTTTTATTCCAACTATGAAATGGAAAATTCTTAGAATAATTTAAATGGCAGAGCGTAAAAAATACTTTCAAGGGTAATAAGTTGTAACAAGATCCGTTCAGATTTTTTTTACAAAATGTTTCCGTAGCTAACAAAAATAGTGGATGTTTGTCACCTCTACAGAACTCTTCATTTTGTAGATTAACTCACACTTGGCTGATATATGAAACGGCTTTCATAATATCTGGTCTTTGAGTTGTTTATTTGGGAGGTTTGAAGATTTTTATATCACAATAGGATATGCCCACGACTAGGCGAACACTACTACCACGCTTGACTTGAAATCGCGCGGGATTCCACAAGGTACCGCAGCATTCGAATAAACAATATAAGCTATCGTTTTAGTGAAAATTTATTCGGAATAAGCCGGAAAATGCCCGCGGGATTCCCGACATAACAATAATAAATATCACACATTTTATTACATAAAATTTGCTATCGATCAGTGAAAAAATCGTATTGTAATTCGTTTTTTTTCTAATCTGGCCATTTTGAATCATTCCCAGAAAAAACCACACGGGATCCTTAGGATAAAAAGTAGCTTAAATTTTAAATCTATGAATTTATTGTGGATCAGCGAAAGCCGCATTGAAATTGCTATAGTAGTTTTTACGTGAATCTAGAACCAACAGACAAAAAACTACATCGTGTTCATCGTAAGGATTTCCAATTGGTTTTTTTTAATAGCTTAAATGTACATATTTTTTAGCATTTTTAGAATGTTATATTATTTATAATTTAGTAGTATTGGTAAACTAAAGTTATACCCATAGCTTTACCCGTCTAAATTTCTGTATCTGTTTCTCTTGACTTAAATATACGACATAAGATAAAAATAGATATCCAATGTAAAATATCCAGGAGTTACAGTTTATGATATCCTGTTATAAAACACTAGATAAACCTCCAAAGCCGCCTAAAAAAAGACTAGAAAAAACTTTCTTATGACTAATATAAAAATACAAAAGATACTTTGATCTTGAACTATGTTGGAAACGATTTTGGTTATCCTTATTACTTTCGTCCTATTGTTAAAAAGTTTAAAAGTCCTGTAGAGACCCTTATATTTTTTAAATCGCTGAAATATTAAGAGAACCGGAACATTGGAAAACTTGGCTTAAAGAAATTCAAACAAAAGGCTTTGTGATCTTAGAAAACGCTGGAAAATTACGAAAAATATTTTTTGCAATAAATTCTAAAAGTTTTTTTTATTAAAAGTCATGAATTTTACCGTTCCACCAATGAATAGGAAAGTTTATCTCGTAATTTAGATGAAGTAATCGAGAAACAACATAAAGAAGGGCTATTTATTAGACCTTTGGCGTTTTACAGGTTGTTAACCCTCTCAATAACTAGATTAGTCGGTTTGTTACCGAACATTTAGGAAATTAATTTTTTCTACCAAAAAGACGGTATTGTTTCATAAATCGTAACTGAAACTTTTGTAGCACTTGTTTGTTAGTTACTTCAACCGTTTGGTCCGCTAATATAGTACTAGAAGTTTGGAAATAGATAAAATAAAATGCTTCAACAAATTAATTCAAAACAATTCGCATAAATTGAATGATAATTTTACTAAGCAGTCAGCTTTAATTTTAGATGATGTCAATGAATGAATATGCTTTATTTTGTGTTAAAATATATAGTAAATAGAAATAAAATTTACTGTACAATAAAATCAGAGAATAGAATAGAATCAGCGAATCTTTGGAAGAACAAGAAGTTTGATAAGAATAGTAGTATGTTGCAGAATTCTCACTCTACCGATTCAGTATCTCAAATAAATATATACAGACATAATCTAACATGCATACATATTAGTAAAATATAAAAAATCTATGTCAAAATCAAAAAAATATCATTTTTGCGTATACGCCCATTCGTTATGAATCCCTCGATATATTTTAAACAGACTATCTCATTAAAAGTTTGCTAACTTAAAAACCTGAAAATTGATTAATTGGGTTGTTTGAAAATGTTAACTTAATAAAGTTAATTCAGTTAAGAAGAAAATTTATGTAACTTGTAATAACGTTACGTAATAAGTTACATGAATTGTTGTTGACATAGGGTATCTAACTGATTTTCGGACCTCGGTGCCCAGGGTGGTTAAGACGGCTCTGAAGAGTTCAGCAGCAAAGCCGACGGCCTATCTAATGTAGAGTGACTTCCGTCGCCTATGGACATTAACGAGCCAAAATGCTACCAATGTGCTGCTGGACTTGGTGGTGGAAACTGGAACCTGGCCACCAATTCCAGAACACAACTCAATGTTGATATGGCAGTATACTCTAGTAAGCTTTCATCTTTGGGATGGCTCAGCTAAATACCAGCTCGAGACACTCGAGCCAATAAGGAAAAGAGCTAGGAAGCTCATAGATACTAACCGACTATTCGGTGAGAGGCTTGAAAGTCTCGGTCGGTATTCTAAGTGTCTAGTGTATTCTATGCACTTCGGCGAGTGTGCCACGGAATGGCAAGAATTAATTCCTTCTTCATATTTTTACCACCGGACAAGTAGACGTACGAGCTCACGCAACCACTACATGGTGGAAATACCAAGAAAGCGGGCGAAACGCTATGCTTCTATTTTTATAATACGTATTGCGTTTTAGCGTAATTTGTTTGAAAAGATACAATCTAGGTGTCTTCAAGGCTTGCTTGAACATGTATCTTCTAGGGAAGCGTGCTCCACCTTGGACTGCATTTTCACCTGACATTAGGACAGTGTCCGTCAAACGGAACCTATTCAAAATATAAGAAAATAGTAGGGTAAAGATGTTATAGCATAAATCATCGACAATTCGTTATAGAAAAGTGTGCTGCTCTATTCTTCTATCTGAATTCAGTTATACACTGGGCCATAATTGGCTATAACCAGCTTTGACGGTGTTTAAAGACGTTTCATCTACAGCTGAAAGTCGGCTTCGTCGGAAAAATAAACATTTTATCAGTTAATTATTTATTTTACATTATCTCGTTCATATATATCTTGCATTATTATTTATGGTTTTATTCATGAAAGCATAGATTATAAACTAAAAAGAGGTATAGCGGTCGGAAACAAAATAGGAACGGTCGTATTTAAACATTTTTGTTAAAATCAATACAAGTAAAATTAATCCAAAATAGTTTTAATCACGAATAATTGTACCGTTTTTGTGTGATATAAATTCAGCATGTACACGAGGCGAACCGCTGGAATAGCTGCAGTGTTTTAATAAAATTATATAGGAAATGAACATTTCACTGTTCCTGATAGGAGGTCGACCGAAAATAATTATCTTATGACGCAATAAAGCGATCGTAACGACCAATAAAAGGAATCGTAAAATATATCTTGAGATAACAGAATTTTCAGAATGTACTGAACTGAGTATATTGAGGAAAAGTATGTGAACAGTAAGTATTCCAAGTAAGCTTCATATTAAGTCCTAATATTCGAAATTATTTTTAATAACTTTATATTAATTTGCCAATCAATCATAACTGGGTCTTGTATGTATTATTCATTCACTTACTCTACCATCAGTTGAATTTTGAGATTACTACTTGTGGCTGGAGCTTGTGTCAATTTTAAACGATAGTAAATGAATGGTCGGTAAGATGCAAGAACCGGTCATCAGACAGTTAAAGTACAGTTGTTATTTAAGAGCTAATATTTAATGGGTATTTAGGTATGCAATTTTATTATAAAAAATTGCAAAATATTGATAAAAACTTAACATAATTTAGGGTATTTATTGTGTTTACATTATGTGTTTCTGTTGAATATTTAAACTGTGCCTAAATAGTAATAGTAAAATGTGCCTTTTCTAGTTGCCAAGAACTCTCTTATAACGTACTCGTACATATTCGTGGCTATTTGATAATGGCGTTATTTTAAACTCTTTAAATAAGATGCATTCGGCCACAGTCAATATCTTTAAGATTATTGTAGATGTGGCCGCAGCAAAAGCAGAAACTGTAATGACAGTTGGATTAGTTTGTTTTCACCTGTTCAAAAACTAAAAATCCTAAAAAATTCATTTTATAAAATTTTAACTACAAATAACATTTCTTGGGTATAAGAAAAGTTTTCTCATTTAAGGTTAAGTTTTTGTATAAAATAAAACCGTTGTTTGTCAAACGATTTGTGTTGTTCTCGAGTTTCTAGATAAGATTGCGACGTTTAAATTCTGTTTACAAACATCGATAATCAAGCGGCGGGCAACAAGCTTTAAGTCTTACTTGTTAAATCATGATTGTCAAGGGGATATCTAAATGTAATTCACTATCTCCCCCCCCCCCCCCTAGCGCGGTACCACATGTTTGTAGATATTATTTAACAGAGTTTACTTAATACAAATCTGTACTCTCTTTCTTTTTTTCACCTTCTCTTAATTATTTGAAGTCAGCGGCAATATGTCTTTTCCTTTCATACTCCTTTAACACACATTTCATCATATCAGCCTTAACACAATGCATCTCTTTTTTGACCTACCTTTACATTTGTATCCATCAATCTTGCAGTTTTGCAGCCATCCTTACTACATGCCCATGCCACCATAGTCTTCTTCACCTCAATCTTCAACTTTTCAAAGATCCCCTTACGCCTCTCAATTATTTGGGATCGACACAATATTTCTTGTGCACAAAACTTCCTTCCATACTCCTCTATTCTGACACACATCCTCTGTCACACCACAAATCGTCATATCATCCTTAACGCAATCCCTTCATCTCTTTTTTGGTCTACCTTTACATTTGCTGCCATCTAGATCCTCTTTTAGGCTAATTTCTCTCCTTATCCATTCTTTTTTTTATTACTGGAATACGGCAGACAGGCTGAAGGCCTAACTGTGATAGACCTTAAAATATTTGTAACACTAAATGTACTACTAATGTGCTCCTGGACTCGTAGATGGGACTGAAAGCTAATGCCGGAACATAGCTCAAGATTATCATCGTGGTATGCTCGAAACCAGGGGTAGTAATCATCCAGACGAGCAAATGCCCTACCACCTAGCTATGGGTTGTTTTATCGCCTGCTACGACAGGCCACTTCAATTAGTATAGTAATATTAGCCAATTAGTATTCTAACTCTGTTTCTGCACGGATAAATTCTTTTTACACCACAATGTACTACTCTACGAATCTTAATAAAGTTACTACACTCAGGAGGGGTTTGTTGCGAAGTCTAAAGTGAGAAGCGACATCTCGGACCCGACGCAAAAGGGGCCAAGGCAAATCCCCAAATGCACGGAGTGAAAATTTCTTGAGTTAAGACTCAAGCTTCAGGGGTAGAAGTGATAATTGGCCTAGTGTCGGAAGCAGCCTTAGAGCCTTGAACATGTAACCCATCTCTCCACACTCCTTATCCACTCACATTATACTGCTTTTTTGAGTGGGCAGATGCCATAACCCCCGCCATTTCTATCCATACAGGAACGGAGAAAAAAATACAATTTTATCCGACTGGATGGCTACCCCTGGTCTAGCATATGCCGCCATAACAACTTTGAGTTGTGTTCTGGCATTAATCCAAGCCATTCCAGTATCCCTTACAGCAGCACATTTGTAGCACCTTTGGTGTTGCAAATGTCGATAGGCGATGGTAACCACTTTTCATCAGGTGGGCCGTCTGCCTGTCTACTGCGCTCACGGCACAAAAAAATAGTCCCAGATCCCTAGTTCCATTAGCAGTTCTCATTTTCTACAATAGTCCTACACTGACAGGGACTTGTTCTTGGGTGCATTTTTTATATTGTGTAAACAGGGATAATCGCCGGACAGTGTCACGCCACATATCCATTTTTGCTAAGGCGCCTCTACGTGTTGGCCTTTCCATGGCTCCAGGCAAACTTTCCAAAAGTCCAAGGCATTTTTATAGCCCGTGATCTTCAAAGAAATACAAGAATAATACATTTCTCTAACTAATCCTAATAAAAAACTAATATAATCTGTAAATTTTGCGTAATATAAATATTGTGGGGCGCGTAGCCCACGGGTAGTAAGCTGGTTCAATTGTTATGGACTGTATGATAGAGATATGACCAAAATCCTTGTACTAGCAAAGCAGAAGCTCCACCAACCTTGAGATCCGGCCTCTCCTGGCTCGGTTCAGGTTGCATGCACACAGGAACAGTACACGGCACTATGTTGTTCTTGTCAAACGTTGACTCGAAGAGTTCCAAAATGGCTGACCCTACCCCGCCGTGCATTGGCCGTCACGTTACACAGAAAGAGGGTAGACAGCAAAATTCATGGAGCGATATTCTACCTACTTCACTAGGCAACATACAAATATGAAAATCAATTTTCTTCAGAAAACGTCTCCAATATTTGTGTAACATTTTGTAAGACCCCACTACACATTATACTACGTCAACCAGTTGTTTACCTTTCAATTTTCTTAACGAAAACCTTTGTTAGGTGTTCGTAAGCCCAAATCACGTTTACAGTCACGCACAAACACCGCGAACGTAAAATTTCGGCACAACTCATTACACCTATATTTGTGTGTAAACAAAATAAATCTTTCTTCGGAAATTGAAACCAATATTGGAAGATATAGTTTACTCTATAGCAGTAAAAACTAGTGCTCGTAAACGACTTATTCATTGCTTATCAATGTTCTTCTATATTCTTTTTAGTTTTTCAGACCACTTCATTCGAATATAAGCTTTGGGTGTATATACCGCGGAAACTATCCCATTTTTTGGATGACATGTACGCGGTTGCATGTGTGTATACTTTTCCAAAAAGGTGGATTGTCGCGGTTATTTTTCCTCCTCTGGCCGACAGACAAGATTTGTCAGGTCCCTGTTGTTTTATACATGTACATTTTTGGAACGAAGTTCTTTGTCGTATGTTGTTCGGCGGATGACAGTAAATAAAAAGTGTTAAAGTAAAATGAAAAAAAACTGACCGCTGTATCATTGTGTTCAAACTATATTATTGTATAAATGCAAAACTTAATGCAATGAAAAAAAGATTTATATCCATTAGTCTAATTAGTATGTGTCTTGTAATCGCCGTTGTTATTCGGCCGCATTTAGGCGCTGTCGCCACTCACGTGCACATGTTATTTATAATTAGTTAATCAAAAAGATATCAAATTAGAAATAATTTTCTAAACCCAAAGTACCCGAGTACCGAAAATACGCTGATAATTCCTGAACTAAACCGAGCGCGTCTGTGACGACACTATGGTAATTTTTCATTTTTTAATGAAAAAATTTAATTATAGCGAAAAAAATGACATGTTCTTAAATGTGCATAATATGAGCTTCACATGTATAAAAAAAAATATATAAAAAAAACATTCGATGAGTATAGTTTCAAAACCCCCTGAGATGAATGAAAGGTCATACATTAAAGCAGGTTCGAAAACTAAAATTGTGTATAAAATCTCATATTGAACAATTCATTCCGACCGTAATAAGAAATAAATTCCTTGCTCAAGTATAGCGAAAATGATTTCACGTAATTCATAAAAAGGACTGCTTATTTCGTCGCGGCAAAATAAGAACTGCACTTAACGAGTGATGTATGTGGTTTACGTGACTTGTCTACCCATACAAAAGAATGCTCCAAATAAAAAGCGCGCGTGAAGAAACTTTTGTTGAAAAATACAATACGTGTACAAAAGTGGAAGATTGAAAAGCGTCTGTGTATGTTGTGTTCAACATCACCAACCCTTCGAGTAACTTATGCAGTATTTTCTTTATATTGAAATGTATGGGCATTGAGTTCCGTCTGCCTAGATTCAATAGATATCTTTGAAAGAATGTTCTACATTTTTCGTTTGTTTCATTCTAGTTTCTTAATGTTTGTTATGTACTGCTAAGTTACAACATTAATAATATAGTCGTGCAATAGAACCATATTTGAAAAGATGGAAAAATAAATATACTAGTACTGTGCAATATCCATCATCTGGAAATATCTTGGTTTTGACACCTGTTTTGTTTTAAATCTACCATTAAATAAAAATGCGGCGCTGTAGTTGCATCTCTACACGCATCTTCTAAAAGCTTGACATTTTCTGGCGATACTTGTCGTGCTAGTATAGACGTGCATGCTATTTAAAAATCATTAAAATCGATTAAACCGTTTCTGAGAAGTGCGGCTGCAAACACCGTGACACGAGATTTTTATGGATAACATTATTTGAGTTTACTCCTAATTTTATTATTTTTTTATTAAAAATTTTGAGAGTATTAGGAGTGGCATAATACAAGCGTTAACCCAAAGGCGTTACGTTTTTTATATCATTATTAAGGACGAAAAAAGGAAATTCCGCACTAAAGAAACATCTAACATTTTGTTGTAGACGTATACGAACGAGAGAAATGTTTCTCTCGTTCGTATACGCAATTTACTAAACATTTATTAAAATTTTCACAGAAAATTGCTTTTATGAATTTAAATCTTCTGCTTTTGACAAGATCAAAATATTATGGTAGGATCAGATAAATAATATATATTTATTCATAATAATAAATATTTCGGACATATCAAAGGAATTTTGTGCCTAGACTAAGGTAAAACTCATTAAAATCAAATTGTTATACAGAATTTTAGTTATCGACGTGATATTATGAAATTGCTTAGAGCAAATAACTGAACAGTAAAGGTGATTACGTAAAGTGTAATCCAGTAAATCTCCAAATTGAAATAAATGAGAAATTTAAGTTACGTGCTCTCATCGAATACTTTTACATGGAAAATTAAATTATATCTATGAGAACCTATTACTAATTTCGAAATAAAAATTCACGAATACAATGAAAATATCTTCCAAGACGAGTAAATTTAAAATAAAAAAACACCATAAAAGTATTTATTAAATAATTTGTAATATTTATCACTGTACCGGTAATATGATGCAATAAAATGTAAATATTATATACAATGCTCATTACAAAACATTATTAATACTCTATAATCAAATAGGTAGTAAAAATTGCTCGTCTTCAGGCAATCGCTGTCCACTGCTGGTTGAAGGATTCTACAATCCGTGCCGCACATTCCAATCCTCCGACTTCCTCATAGCGGCGACCTCACGTATGTTCTGAAGAGGGTTCAAAACTACATTGACCGGCCCGTCTGCATACCAGGACTACTTCATCGGCCATCGATCTTACGACAGACATGACCGACCCATTGTCATTTCTACTTGCTAATTTTATAAGCCCCATAGACCATTTAGTGATTTGGAAGTTGTGGACCAAACCTGCCGCCAATGTCCACATTTGAGCCCCATAGGTCAGGACGGGGAGGATATACTGCTCGAAGAATATCTTTTTTAAGCAATGCGGGACAGTCGTCAAAGAGACTTGACAAAGATTAAGAAATGTTGCCCAGTCCAACTAATTCCTCCTATTGGCTAACCTCTCGAATTTGTTATTATTGTATGAATCCTCACTCGTAAAACACGCCAAGTATTGCAAAAACAAATGATCGTAATGGAAGGATGTTTTTGCAACGCAAAGTAAAAACAAAGTTACGTTTGCGGTAAATACGTCGAGAGTTTTTTGAGTTAGGAAAACCCCCTTGTTCCATTTTACGGCGGTGGAATTTACAGGTTTAATTACATAAAGAACTTTGCAAATAACTGGTTAGACCTTAATTTACTTTCCAATGAAAAAACCTATTTTATATATAAACAAAATTTTGGAATCTGGCTAAGTCGTTTGCCAGGAAAATATAACACCAACAAGAAGTTTCAAACCTGAAATCTTTTTACTTAGCCCATTTTTTGTCTTGTTTGGGATATAACCCTTATCAAGATTCTCCTATTTCGCCCCAAAAAAAAAGATTTTTATTTTTAATACGAGCTAAACAAGGCTTCGCTGTGGCTTAGTTTGACATTAATGATTAAGGTAGTCAAGCCGACTCCCTATTTGTGAATTTTACGGACACACATTTTTATACAAATACTAGCTGATCCAGCAAACGTTGTTCTGCCATAAAGGTAAAAATACCTCTACCTACCAAATACACAAAAAATATTCCATTAAAATCGGTTACGGCTTAACTGATTTCCTAGGACCGACCGACCGACTGAATCCCTAGGAATTTTAACACAAACACCGTGATACGAGGATTTTATACCTACACCTTAGGCGTATATCAGAACTCTCTCATAAATACATAATAAAAACAACTAGACTGTGGTTTACGTGTAGTTAAGCTCTAAGCCAGATGAACATATAAACCCTAAACCTATCTAGATTCTAAATTTCGAATCATATGTGACGTACACAGATCCATAATTAATTAGGTCTGAGTACATTTACTCAGACCTAATTAATTATGAATCTGTGTACTTAGAACTTTACGAACATAAGATTGTTTTTTAATTGAAATACAAGAAACTTGAAAGTTGAGTTTTTCACAGACGATATAGAATTATATTCTAGGCATTATAACTATCTAGAAAAATCATGCGTATATTACCCGATTAAATAAAAACGAAAAATTCTGCAGCTCAGCCTATTAATTAATTAATTAAATTAAGTTCCTTGAAACTTTTCAAAGCTGTCGATACTTAATACAAAAAGCTGTACTTGACAATCTAATTAACTAAGCACTTTTTATATCACGATAAAAAATCTCACAGCCTGCTTGATTTCATATGAATCACGGATGCACTGTATTGTGAAGAATAACTACAAGATATACGTCATGTGTAATTTACATTAAATATGTGAAAAGCGGCCGAAACGTCGTATAAATCAGTATACCAAGCTCCTGAAAATTATACCAATAGAAACTCAGTACCCTGATATGAGGTATTACAAGAATGAATAAGGTCAGAAATAAGTAAATAAGGGGTACTTCAAAAGTTGCACCCTCACTGAAAAATATTGTGTACCGTATGAAGTAAGTATGGCTATGTTCGCACTGTGGAGTAATATTCGCGCGTTTCGCTCAGACGTGCATCGTCGCGGAATTTAATACGCGAGAATAAAAATCTCGCGGTGAAATATCGCTGTGCGGACAAGGCCTTAAGGAACTAAGTGGAACAGAGATAAAATTACGTTATTGCTTTCATTTGGAAATTGAGTCCTAAAATTTAGTACATAAATTACAATACAAACATTAAAGAAAATTTAATCTAAATAAACCACGGGTACTTTAAAGTTTCATAGTCGGCATAATTTCTTCGGGACCTTCATTAGCGTAAGTTTTGCGTAAACCCAGTTTGTTTTAAGTAATATCATAACATATAATATGTTATATTGTATTACTAGCTGTCCCGACAGACGTTTTCCTGCCCTGAAGTAATAAAATTTAAACCAACTGCAGCGCCAGCTGCCGGGCTTATTTGTGAATCTGAACCATCCTTGAATCCACTCGAACACACACAAAAAAATCATTCAAATCCGTCCAACTGTTTCGGAGGAGTTCACTGTCAACAAACGTACAGAAGAATTATATATATATAAAGATATTATATTGAATAGAAACTTTTTTAGAATCGCTGTGATTTGGAACTCGATGAAACGAAAAAGTAACACTAAAACGTGATAAACACACAAATCTATAGGATAAGAAGAATAAATAAATCTTAAATGAGATCTCTATTCTATGCTCATACAGATACAGTCAAATGTTTTGAGATTTCGTTGTACTTCAATTCGTGTTTAAAGCTTAAATATATTATAACGATATAATATAACGATATGAAATGACGTCACTAAATTTCTCATTTCTCAAAAATTTCTAAAATTAATCCTTCCCACGGCCCACCCCTTGTTACACTTTGTTTTACTTCTACTATGTGTGAGCACAGACACAATTTATTTTTAAATAAAAAAAACATATTTAATAAATATTATGACACAAATATATTTACAACGTTGTTTCTGCTTTTTGAGCGTAGACTTTCGTGAACAAACTTTATAATATGGACGAAAACATGATTAAAACTTTATTCATTTCATAATTGAATGGGTTTTCTAAGTGACGTCCATGCAAAGCTTTGTTTGACCGTAACTCAATTTCAACAATTTAAATGACAATCTATGTTGAACTACGTCTGATATACTCATATTTGACATCCATTCATCCATAAAATCCATCCATCCATTAAAGTTAATATAAAATACCTTTTAAAGTACATGAATGAATAAACAACTGCTATTTCTTATCTAGTCCTACCAATCACCGCTGATTGTAATGGTTTCATGTTGTTCATGCTCATAATTACCGCAGGTAGTCTCCTTCAGACGTTAATATGATGATACTGTGGAAGAAGTATACTATTCTTCTAAGAATACATATAGATTTTCAAATCAAGATCATTTCTTTGCTAGGCATCGGAGAATTGTAGCCTCGCTTGTAATCATTATATAATATTAATACGTGAAGCAAAAACTAAGTACCTTTTTACGAAAATTGCGTGGACGGAGGAATATGAAATTTCGCACACTTATAGTTTATATTAGAGGCGGAGTGCAGAATGCTAATATTTTTTTGAATTATGCATAAAAAATACACCAAATCAATAAAAAAGCATTACACACACTTTGTTTACTATTAAAGTCAAATTGACAGTGTATCCTTGGCCAAATCTGTGATTGTAGAAGTCTTTGACAACAGAACCTTAACAATCTTCAGACTTATAATTTAAATTAATTATGGTCGAATTTCGACCACCAGTCGACCACTAGTAATGGATTAATGACTGAGTCATTATTATTAATTGTGGAAATATAGACAGACAATGTTTATATGTTAAAGAACTCACCCATACTACGTGAATCATTTCTTACAATTTTAACCACAAACCCTCCTCGGTGACAATGAGCTGTATATGCGAGGAATCCTCCCCTCCCCCTCTAGTTTTCACGAAGTAATTCATAAATATAAATTTATATTTTTTGTACAGAAAGTTAAAAAGAATAATATAGCTCATATTTATCTTGAAGGCGTTTAAAGATAAACACTGCCCGTCATATTTGAATATAGCTCGAGAAAGCACGAGATCTCCCTAGAGAATATTGACTACGTAACGAAAACCTTAGCCTCCTCGTTACCGTCCCTGTGACCAAGCGTGTGTGTGTGTGGTGTTTTCTTATTTATACTATACTATCTATAGGTTTTCTTATCTATACTATATTATGAAGAAGTAAAGTTGTTGTTGTGTTTGTGTAAGAAGTTATCTCTTGAACTACTAAAACGATTTTGAAAATTTTGAAAAATATGTTGAAAATTCTTTCACTAGTAAAAAGCTACATTATTCCTGAGTGACATAGGCTATATTTGATTGTGATTATTAATAATGATGGGTCAGCTAGTGTGATAAAAAAGTCAAATGGTCTCAGTATATATGATCTATTATATATTGTGAATAATAAGGATATAATAAACTACGTTTAACGTTTAAGCGGTATTTATTTATTTAGGAAGACACCTCCGACCACGCAACTGAAAAGCGCGAAACGTCGATAAACTAAATAAAATAAATTACGCGCTAAAACGTAAAACTAGTTTATTATGTTACAAGTCGCGAAAATAATAAGGATATGCTACTGGATATTATGATTTTTAATATATATGGACCTGATATGACCTGACTTTATGCGGTCAAAGTAGTGGTAGTGGAACAGATACCAAAGTACTAAAAAACTTTCCTAAAATACCTTAGCTCATTTATATTGTTGTCACGAGACGTAATAAATCAAACGATAGATGCCAATGCGCAAACGCAAGGAGTCTCTTAGGACGGACCACAAATTATTAAAATCCGAGGGTGTATGACCCGGAGGCCTACTTTATCTTACTGCCATTTCGCAGTGGGTTTTTGCTGTTAGAGAAACTCCCCGACAAGACGTCTAATTTGTTCTATGTAATGCTCTCTCTCCTAAAATCCCTTGCCAGGATATGGAGATGTTATCGTGTCAGTTACGCATGCATCTTGTATATTACCTCGCGGCGATTATGAGCAGTACTTATGCTGATTTGAAGTTTATGTTTTACAAGCTTTTATTTAACTTGCAATGGATACCTACGTATGTTAAATTTGACCAACTTCCCGGTTTCCGGTTGAGCTGAAATTTTACACACGTATGTATATCGCGTGACAATGCAATAATATGGTACCGTGGAGCTGATCTGATGATGGAGTCGGAACGTGGCCTTAGAACCTCCTGTACTAAACAAGATAGACTCAAAAGCTTGTATTTAAAAACCTTTTTAAAAAGCAATTATTACGTTTCATAAAAATCATATTCAATACAAAAATGGTAAAAAATTGAAACAAACATTGTTTTACATGTATATAATAATATGTAATCTATTTTACCTAACTGTAGCTTTTCTTATTGCCTAAAATGACAAAGTCATATCTGGTGGAAAGCAGTCGTCACCGTCTAGGAGAAACCTTACAACGCATAAACCTCAGTTCACTCAAATGGGAAAGCAAAGAACCAGCGAGGAATTCGCCCTAGGTCCTCTTAAAACCTTAAGGTACCTTAAGGTGAAAGTGATAGCTCAAGTAAGCAGGGACATTGAACAGCCCAGCTAAAAGCAGTACCAGATCAAACTGTTCATCCAGTCGGTCTTTCAATTAATATGCAATATACTTTATTTATTGCAAGCCTATAAATAAAGATATTGCATATTTATCCTTCGTAGTAGTTATAGTATAGTATAGTTTATGTCTACCAAAATTGGCAGCGTAACATTTATGAAATTAGAGTTCATGTTCGAACGACGTCCTAGAAACATAAAAAATGTTAACACATTGTTCTCGCTTGGATTATGGTAAACGCATGAAATATGAACCATTCCGTGATTGCCCATGTTTTTTTAATATTGTCTCGAGCTTATTTTCTTTCACAATTTATATAAGGAATATATTTTTTCCATTTGCGTTTCATAAAAATGATCAACATGTCTTTTATTTTATGCGGTACATATATTTTTAATAATCGTTTTTTTTCTGTATGCAAAATTCATAATATATGTTTTGCTGAGATCTGACTCGGAATACGAGGAGTTTACTTACTATGAGTGTGTGTATGAGTGTTTGGTATTTCTTACATTTAACCGTTCCCTCTGAAACTAAAACTGTATACACATTAAAAAAATTTGGTCCTTCGAGCCGAGTAACATTTTCTTGAAATTCCACAAATTGTACTGTTTTATAATTAAATTGTAAGAATGATTAACTTCCGTGTAAGTGAGGTATCCTTGTATAGGTATGTTTTGTTTATTTCGCAACCATTCAATGTAGCGTGATAGCCATCCAAATGTTGTCGTCACGCGCCGTAAATACTGCATATCGTTTAATAATCAAATTATGAAGTATTTATTTCAGAGATTTCATGTTCAAGTTGGTAGACAATACTTTTATATTTTGAAGCCAGACTAGTTTTTCGTAAATAATTTAAGTAATAAACAATCTACATCTTAAAACATCGCATCATTGACATTCTATATAGAAAAACCCCTACATATGTCCAAGTAAGTTTGTATAAATTAATTTTATTAATTGAATTTTAATTTACCTTTAGAACTTTATGAACTGATCTTTGAAACGTGCTGTAGACGCCGGAAACGATTCTAGATTTTTTTTATATCGGTGCCACAAACCGCGAAAGTGCCAGTGGGATATAAAATGACAACCCCTGGGATATAAATGTATATCACCTCTTAACATCCCATCTCTGGCCTTAGAAACTTCTTGATGCAGTTGAAAAACGACTGTGGTCGGCGTGAAAATCACTTCTAATTATTGTTATTTTTTATAATTTCGACACTTCTGAATATACATCTATTTAAAAAATTTAGATTTTTTTGTAATATTTCTTTTTTATTAAACATTTTTTTTTGCTTTACGTAAAAAATATATGTTTAATTATTGTAACAATAGCTGATTTAATTCCTCCAAAAACATTTAAATTATCAACAGTATATGTCAAATTATTTTTAGAGTCATTCAAGATTGTAGTTTTCTCCGTTTCCATGCATTTTATTGTAATTTCGTGGCAAATCAAGTAACAAAAATCTGCAAGTATTCTGACCATTTTCCATTTTATCGTTTCGCTATATGTATTAGTTAGAATCTTTCATCACATTAATGAGATATTACTTAAAGATTTGCAGAAAAGAAATATACTGGCATGATTGTATCTTGGAAGTTGATAAGAAGAAACATGTTTTACACAAAAAATATTACGCTAGGACCAAAAAAAATAAAAAATATAGACGTGATAGCAAGAAACTGAAAACAGATCTTTTAGCATGTCAAATTTTTATTTAAAGGAGTATTTATCGGATTTTTATTTAAAGGAGGATTTTTTTGCCGACCAGTGTTATCAAACAAAAAGGTTCCATATTTAAAAATGTAGTAGTAGTAGAATTCGCCACAAAGGCAGGCAAAGGAATTTTAGTCCATACATCCAATTCTGATGTTAAATAGGTCTTCGTATAGTAAGGCAGTTATATTGCAGGCTACAACCGACGCCATTCAATGGAGTTCTTGTAAAAACTCGAAAGGCCACATTCGACTATACAGCTCACATTTCTCACAAAAACATATGGTTGCTAATCAAAAACCATAAATATCCTGCAACTATTGTTCATTTTAGAGTAATTTTACACATTTTTAGAAAATAAAACTACATAGAACAACGTCTCGTTTCAGTTCCCGCCAAAGACTCTTTAAAAATGTGTTTTGACGGTTTTAAGGGCGGCATTTTATTTATTTGACGTTTCAAAAGATACGTTCCATTTTCAATTATTAGATAGTCATTGACATCAATAATTCATGAAAATGTTTGCTTTTTCTTTTCTTCCAGTGTACTTTCGATGTAGATAATAGATTGGTAGTAAATCAGTTTTAGCCTTGCCCTAGTCGTATAAAGGTAAACCTCGCTTATTTACTTTCCAACGTCTCAAGCAACGCTTATCGAGAGGGGTAGAGCTTAAGGGGCTATAAACCGCATAAGTTCAGAAGCAGCGTACCATTAAATTGAATACTCCAACAGCAGAAATACTCTTAAAGTGGCCGCAGTTCTCAGCCTCTGTGGCTGAGTGGCTTCACATTAATACCTTAGGTCTTAGGTCCAGACTTACGCGCGTAGCAAGAAATACGAATTATTTTTAAATTTATTATTATTGAAGATTTAATTTTTGTAAAGAATTAACTTAAATAGGTGTTTAATTACATATTAAATTTATAAACTAATACAATAAAAGGAAATTTTACTTAGCCATATTGTATTCTACCCATAGTCCCTCAAGACTTATAAGTAGAATAGTGAGCATAAATCTTCAATTATCAAAAGACTGGCTACTAGTTTTGAACTATTTTCATCTATATTATTATAAAATTTCAAAACATACCGTGTCTGTACATTAAAACTATTTAAAAAAACAACTGGAATACACTATGTAAATGACGGAGACCACAATCTTTAATAATTTTTCTACAAATACTTAAGCTTGAGAAATAATATATTAAGTACTTATAAACATTATACAACTAATGTAGGCGTATACAAATAATGTTTATCTAATAAAACAAGATACTTTTTATACCGGGAATCTTTTTCTGGGAGCAGTTCGTAGTTGTTCAGGTGCATAAAAATTAACTTATACCTACAGAGTTTGAAACGCTGCGGTACTTTGTGTCTCGGGGATCCCCCAGGAATTTCAAGTCAAGCGTGGACGACGTCGCAAGCGTATCCTACTTAAATAATAAAGCTCCATTAGTACAATCGTGGATCCATTAACAAATCGACTAAGATTGCCGGCCTCGAAAATAGGCATAATTTAATCACGTAATAGGAGACCGAGGGCTTACTCTCAAACGTCTTCCGTTGTTCGTTTTTGTCTTAGAACCTTTTTGTATTTAACATAAACAGAATATACAATGGAAAATGTCCTTTTCTATTGTATATGCTATTTACGTTTGTGTTATATAGACTTTACTGTTGTAGTTTTAAAGAAATGATTGTTATTTCTTTCTTCTATCTCAAAATTCCATCGACTCTTCGGGCTGATCGGACGAAAATGAATGAGGAAAAGAGTTTGAGAATAAGGTATCTGCGCTTCTTTGTAATATGAAAAATGTCTCATTTCATTTCACTGTAAAATTCTTCTATTTCTATCATGCTCTGGTTCCATCTGGGATAATGTTATATAGTTATTGGCTGTGGCCAAATACATCTTGTTTGTCGAAATAAGGAAATTCATTAAGTAAATGTTCAAAAATTTTAAGTTACTTTTCGAGCTAGGGAGTGAACGACGTTGGGTGTTTCTCTTGTAGATAGAATCAGAAACGAGAATATCAGTAAAAGATGTGGTAGTGGATCGGTCACTTCTGTCGGAGGACCGAATTTCGTTAGAACAAACGTGTTGCTGAATGGAGATCGCGTCTCGGTAAACGTAGAGTAGGTCGCCGGCAGGAGCTAGAAGAGGAAGGTGGCAGACCGGAATATGTAGCACAGACTTGGGGTGGCCTACGTGTTTATTATTTAATTTTGAAATATGGCATTCAAGTCATGGTACCGCCATCTCTCGTCCAAACCACAATACAGATTGTTTATACATACACATTCCTTCTCTTTTTGTATAATAGTATGTATGTATCTCTGTCCTCCCGATTTTGCCTTAGTTCACGGAAGACATCGCCATTTTGTCGTCAAATTGGTTTGCGGTGTTAAAAAGACAGACATATAAAAAATAATAAGTTTTTTGGCAAGTGCAGTAAGTTGTTGAAACAAACTAAATGGCGGCCGCCCTGAAAAGTGATTGGTATTTGTTTGAATGATTGTTTAATGGGTTTAAATTTCCGTGTAAGGGTGACTTCTATCTTGTAAAGCCAAGCTGGGTGTTCTTAGTCGACGAGGTTTTGGGTGAGTCTATATAATAGATAAATAATAGTCTATTCTATTCATTTATCGTTATCCGATAAACATTTACACAACAACTGAAGGCAACAAAATTACATTATTATTTTCAGCGGCATCGTGTATACAGAATAGGCTTTTTATTACCTGCGGCTTCCAGTACGTCTTACCTACATACAATACATCTTTGATTGGCTTTTTTGTTGCAGCAGTTCAGCAGACAGGCAGGCGGCCCACTTGATGGATGGCGGTTACCATCGCCTATGGACATTTGCAACATCAAAGGTGCTACAAATGCGCTGCTGCTCTCTTTAGGGAGCCTGCAACCTCGTCATTAATGCCGGAACACCACACAAGGTTGTTATCGCGGCATACTCTAGACCAGAGGTGGTCGCCATCCAGTCGGGCAAGTGCTCTACCACCTGGCTGTGGGTTGCTTTGTCGCCTCTTACGACAGGTCACCGGGCCGCAGGAAATTGTATTCTTTCTCTGTTCCTGCACGGATAAAAGAACGGACGGTTGAAGAAGAATAATATTGCATCACAAATAATGTTTTAAACCCGTCACTACATCTTCGTGAAATTATCCCAATGGAGCAGTAACGTCAGAATGCCTCAACACTATCTTAAGATGAAAAGGCTAGCACACCGTGTGACTAGTATAAATGCCTATAGCAAAACCTCAAGTGTTTCTCGAAAATCCGTCTCGGTATTTGTTTTATCACTTTAGGTCTCAATTCGATCCCATTCTCGACATGTACACGTCTGGAGGATACGTGTCTGCGATATCTAAATCTATTTTACGCTTGTCCAAGCGAATATTAGGGAGAGCCTTGAGAGCCTTGAGATATCTCTATTGCTCCTTTATATGTAAATATGTTTAGAATAAAAGATTTTTCTTTCGTTTTAACCATCTTCAAAAAAGAGTTTTTCAATTCGTCTGAATGTTTTTTTGTATGTTTGTTACGCGATCGAAACCAACCTGCTAAAGAACGCCTGATAAACCTATACAGCAAACTTGTATACGCGTGCCAGTAGTACAATTTATCTAACTATATCGTATAGTTTCTCGGGACTGTTTATAGAAATAGTTATTTTTTTATTATTATATTAAATTATAATTTATGATTGTCAGCAATACAAACAGGAACAAAGGCTAAAATGAACTCAATATTTTTCCAATTTTTTTTTTAATAGACATAAGACCTATTTATAAATGTTATTTTAAAAAAATATATTTTTTACTGTCATACCCCTCCTTTTTTATATATAAAAAAGGAGGGGTATGACAGCCAAAGTCAACACCTAAAGCAAAACCAAAGTATTTTACGTTGAAATGTAAGTTAAAGACCAGAAAATACAATATACTTATAAACATGGCATGGTGTTTGAAACTAAGTTTGCAATTACCAAAAGGTCGGTAAGTACATATAAAATAATTACGAAACCTCAATACGTAGGAACGACTGACGGTATTTTTCATAATAAAAATAAATAATAATAGATTTATAGGCTGTTTTTAGACCACACATTAAATAAATATTTCGTTTCCAGTCAAAGAATTGTTAGGGTCCTATTTTTACCTAAATTAATGCCTGCCTGCTTACCTATATTCTCATATCGCCATGTTATGAGTTTACCTATTTTGCTCTTTCGTTTTAAGAATGTAGATCTAAAATTGGGTGGCAGTATAGATATACGTCATATTCACTTATTATTTGAGATATAAAATTAACTTTAGGTGGTTATAAAAAAAGTACTACGAAGGCTAAGGCGAGTGCGAAGGGAAGCAGAGCGCATTAACCTTCTAGCCTATATTAAAAGTTCGAATCCGTTCATTATACATAAATGTGCCGTATAACTATATCCCACCCTTAAAATTTAATATTTTTCTTACAGTAGCCTTTGTAGAAAAATGGCCAATGATGAACCCAAACGAAGTAGTTTTCATTTTGGTGGCGTACATGCTTTTTATCATGAAAGTAGGACCCGCTTGGATGGAAACGAGACGTCCATTTCAAATCAGAAGTTTGCTTTTTATTTTTAACCTGTTAAAAGTGTTAAATTCCAGTATACTAGCTTTTAAGGTAAATTATTTTACACATTATCGAGCAAGGCTTTTCTTATGTAACATACGTAAAGTACGGTTTTATATCCTATGAAAATTAATGCAAAACCGAGAGGACACGACATTATTCAGTGACATTGAATAATTCATATTTAACTTTGTAAGGATTGGAATGGATCGTTGATTCATCTAAATCATAAGACAGAAATAAACCGAATATCGGCATAACAAACGGAGTAGAAAGAAGAAGAAGTAAACACTATATAATAAACAAAAAAATATAATAAACAAAAAATGTATGATAAAAGGAGATACATAGCGCTTCGGACTATACTATTTATATCATCATATATTGATATCGTATGCCGGTTTATTTGGTTGCCGATGGTACGTGAAAGGGAGACAGCGGAATTTACAAACTCTCCAGAGGGTGTTTGCTAGCATACCAATAAACACATAAAGACAGACTGGTCGCGGTCATACAGCCTCCAGGCTCAATGTTTATTATTGAATGTGAACCCGCCGTCTGCCTTGGATTAGCGTAGTATATCGTCCTTTCTTTTAAATGGAGGAATTGAGCTCTGCAATAAGATACCCGAGTGCTGTATTATATTACTTAATCATAGTTGAGTATCAATGGCATTTTATTAACTTTCAGTTTATTTCGTATATATTGGAGCATGGTTTATTTCCCAGAAAGTGTGAACATGACCAGGTGACTTTGTATGTAAGTATTCAATTAATTATTTTGGTTGAAGATCGTGACTTCCAAAAGCTGAGAATTTGCATCGAAATATATTAATAACCGTCTCATCAATGGCAATGTCTTAAGTACAAAGTTTTCTTGGTAGTATTATTTTCTTGGCGGTTATTGAAGATCTTCATATAATTTTCTCTGAGGTATCGACTATCTTTTTAAAAATCTCACAACTTTACAAATTGAATTAATTTATCAACAACTTTTTAGACGATCGCAGCGCTCTACTGGAAGTACATGATAACGAAAGTGTGGGATCTGTTCGACACAGTATTCTTCGTTCTTCGCAAAAAGTACTCTCAAGTCACGTTTCTTCATGTGTATCACCACGTCTTTATGGTTATCATCAGTTACTCGTGTTTGAAGTACGACCCTTCGGACCATTGGGCTTTTATGGCTGCGATGAACTGTACCATACATGCAATTATGTATTCGTACTACGGCCTCTCCGCCTTGGGGCCTGCGTACTCAAAGTATCTGTGGTGGAAAAAGTATCTGACTATAATACAGTTGGTAGGTGCAATTAAATTATTTAAAAAAAATTAAGAGAACTAAGAATTATCAATTGGGATTCCATATAAATGACGAATGTTCACTATTTTCATTATTTGACTACAGAACTCTAAAATATTTTAATGTAAAATGCTCAATATATCCCAAAAACTTCACGTCAAGTGTTATTCAATTGTTGTTGAGAACATTATTCAGTTTTTTTTTTAATCCAATTCATACTTCTTCAAAAGCGTTGGTATTTTGTATTAATAAATATATGTAACTTAAGTCTAGAGTCAGTTAACTTGTGTATATGATAAATATGTAAGAAAATATCAGTAAAACTGAACACAATAAATTAGCGATAAATAAATAGTAGAAATAATTAGCAGTAATAAAGTTAGCATAACTGTTTAAAAAGAGTAAATAATTAGACAGTAGATAGTAAGATAAAAAGAAAGACCCTCTATCTTGCCCTATGATAGAAGGCGAAAAATCCACCTGACATTGGGCGCAATGTCGGTCAAAAGGGAGCCTATTTAACATAAAAAAGGAAAAAAACCCATTTGAGAATATAAAGATGCCATTTAATTCCTTCGAGGCTGGCAGCACGTTGGCTTTATCTCTAGTGTTCCAAATGTCCAGTAGACAGGCTCCTTTTCGTATAAAAGGGGAAAGTTATTCATTCCAAAGGACGTTGACGACTATTTTATTTAATACCAGCCAACGAAACTTTATTCGCGTTGCCATAACGTCGACTTGTTTATTAGTGAATTCCAACGGCCGCGGCGGTAATACAACAATACGAACGCAGCACCATATTTTTGTATATATATCAACAACGAAGGGATATACCAATTGGTATATCCCTTCGTCTATATGTTCTTATCTGTCCAGGAACGGAGAAAAATACAATTTCTTGTGACCGGGCGGCCTGTTGTAAGAAGCGACAAAACAACCCAAAGCCAATATGGTAGGATAATTGCCCGACTTGATGGTTACCACCCCTGGTCTAGAGTATGCCGCCATAACAACCTTGAGTTGTGTTCCGGTAAGTTACCAGGTTCCAGTCTCTCTTAAGAGAGCAGCAGCGCATTTGTAGCACCTTTGATTTTGCAAATGTCCATTGGCGATGGTAACCGTTTCCATCAAGTGGGCCGTCTGCCTACTAAACTCCTGCAATAAAAAAACATCTCACGGAAACGACGTCATTTATTCGTTATGAAGTGTCCTATTAACCCGGGGTATAATCCTAACATTCAGTATACTATATGGCTTATAAGCTAGCACTGTGTCGACTTTGTTACTTGAATCTTTGTAGACAGTCAGGTATACAAACATTCTAGAAATTGTATTTTCAGATTATGCTCTTCGGACCAGCCTCATCCCCACAGATTTTTCTTTTTTAACTCCATTGTACAAAATTGACCTGTCTACAGATTTATTATGGATATATAGATTAGCGCACTCAGCAAACGTTATCCTGCCTTAAAAAGTGAAATTCAGAATCTGATTGCAGTGCTACCTACCGGGAC
This sequence comes from Dendrolimus punctatus, assembly GCA_012273795.1. Taxonomy (NCBI): domain Eukaryota; kingdom Metazoa; phylum Arthropoda; class Insecta; order Lepidoptera; family Lasiocampidae; genus Dendrolimus; species Dendrolimus punctatus. The sequence goes on from CM022542.1 coordinate 5,660,934, forward strand.
CAACTGTGAATGTAAATCATCCTGGGATCCAATTACAAAGACCACCTACAAAAAAATCATGACATCCGTTTAGGAGTTCAGAAACACACACACAAGAGAATGTTATACATAAATGTACAGATAAATTAGCTGCGAGAAGTTTCGCATTTCTAGTAGTGTACCATCAGCACAACTAAATAAATCAATAATTTTATATATTTTTATAATCTGGTACTTAATATGAAAGTAATAATAGTAAACAATATTAAAATAATAAATATGAATATTAATCATAATTTTTTAATACTAACTTTCAAGGCAAAAACGTCTCGAAGCTAATTTGCCGGTTCCACACTTTATAGGTCACCAAACAAACAATTTAAAAAATGCACGACTATATTTTTCTAAGTGTCTAGCACTAATACGAGTACAATGGTTAGTCATGTACGGTCTTGAATTGAAAACTATTTTCATCAAAAAAAATTATACGCAGGAAAAACCGGAGAGTAGGTAAACAAGACAAAATCTTAATATTAAATATTTTTTCAGTTACAGTTCATCCTGGTAATTGGTCACGTTATGGTCCAGACCTACACCTCTGAATGCCCAATGCACGCTGGCTCCTACTGGGTGGGTCTTTCCAATTTGGCTCTCTTTATTTGCCTCTTTGCTGATTTCTACAAGAAACGTTATGTTCGCAACATAACAGAAACAAAGAACAAATAGGGCTTGCTTGTACAAAGCAGTGTTTTGATTAAGTTTTGTACAGTTAACAGATAATCCTAACTCCTGTAAGGTTAGCAAGTAAACGCTGTTTGTCGATTAAAATGTCAGTACCGATTTTGATAAAAAATCTTTTATTTAGATATTAAAACGCTCTCAACACGTTTTGATTCACTTTTACAATTGGAATAAATATTACATACACACGTTCACACACACACAAGTTCACACACACACAAGTTCACACACTCACATTAGCGCGCACGCACACACCCATGCACACATACACACTCCTTTCTTTTCTTTTATTGTAATGTTCAATGATGGTGGTCATTATAGCAATAGGGAGGCGAGGGCCAGAAATACCATCACACAGGGTTTATCTAGTTTGGCCTTCTGTTTGTCCCACTTTAATTAACTCTATTTTCATTAGATTTTGTGGGAATTACTTTTAAAAAATCTTAAATAAAACTACAACGAGAAATTCTGTCGTCATTTAAAGGCTAGTAATGGATCATTATGAAACTAAGTATAAAACATAATTATCAAACCACTTTTTGTACAAGAAATAGGTAGAAAGTACAAAACGAGGTATGTCGAAATGCCTCCTTATCCTATTAAGTTCAAGGGAGTGCTCATAACTTCCAAAGTAAATGATATAGATTACTGACTATACTTAATCATTCCAAGAGAATGTAATAAAAAGTTCCAGTTTACTTTAGATACCTAACGTGTAAGTTATAACCATTAGTACATACTATCAGGTTTATACGGTTTCACAACCTTTAATTTCATCGCAGTGTATTCTTCAGTCTATCTATACAAAATTTGTGTATATAGGTATATATGTATTTTACAGCCGCTATACAATGGATCAATGAAATTCCAAAAATTCTAAATCTTCTGGATTGCCGTTATGATATCAGGGAAAAATATGATTTACGTAATTATTTTTTTATTCCGTGGGACGGTTTCATAATAATAAAAAAAGAAAATATACAAAATGTATCGCATTTAAATAATGTAAGAACATTATATACTAAAACCAGGTTGAACAAAATCAGTTTAACGGTTTTGAGTTATAGAAGGTTTTGAATTAAACGCGTTATATTGTAAAATAACAAAAAGTAGTAGTTTTCATCGACACGCACTTGGACAATTTTTGCATTATGTTCTAACTTCACTAGCATAAATTTCACTGCCAATAGAAACTCAACTACGAACATAAAAATTCAAATCATTTCCAATCTCAAGAGTCTACGTATAAAACCATGAAAATTTCGACGGTCTTATAACAGAATGGCTGTTATAAGACCGTCGAATATAAACAAACATCAAAGCAAACTTTCACGTCTGCGAATGGCAGCGAAAACAGTGTTCCTATAATCTCTTTACAAACTTGTGTGTACAAAGCCTTAATCTGGGAACCGTACTACAATGTCGATTTTCAGAACATAGATAACGTAGCAATTATAAGGATACCCTCTGTGATTTACGACCGACCACCAAGAGGCTAACAGCAATTCTATAACCATTATCACAATGGGGGTTGCCGTAACAACAGCAGCCCATTACTATAGAATATCACAGATTATGTAGGTATACAGGTGTGAAATAGGGCATTTCGTGATAAATGGAAAGCAAACAACTTGCTAACTTTATCTACCGTTTAAACTCTATATAACGACACTGAAGAGGCTGGGCATTTATGGCGTTATAGAGAGTTATCGTTAAATGGAGAGACATCAGTTATTTTTGTGTTTATTGTATTTTTTACTTATTTTATTCATATCTTGCGATATTGAGGCATCTTGGTGCTAAAGGAAGTACTAAGAAATTTCGTTATTTCGCTTTTTTTAAATTTCGGTATGCATGATGGCGGGATTTGAGTTTATCGGGCGAGGATAGTAAAATGATAAAAGAACGTACACAGCTGCGCAGTTTTACTAATTTTGGTAATTTATAAGTTACTTTTTATTTGTTATCGTTTTAGAGTGAGTGTTTTTGTTTTTTATGACCCCATTCGTTTTCGTAACATTATGAAAAGTCACATTTTATTATATAGTTGATACTTATACAAATGCTTGTTTTTATTAAAACAATACATATTTTAATACCTTAATAAAAACATGCAATCAAGCATTAAAATCAACAACAAAGCAAAAAAATATTAATTGACAAACATCCAGTATACCTAAAGCAAATACATAAAAATTAAAGATTAATTTTAAATTTTTCAAACAAAATTTAACTGCGAAACTCAAAACCGCCTATTTGTTCTCTAAAGCATTATTTATATTTCATAGTCAAAGTGGATATATTTTATCCGCCAAGTATAAAACCACAAGATATAAGATATCATATAACTGTTGTCGGATATGATCCTATATTCAATATCCGAATTTGTTATGAACAAGATCAAAGGAATATCATGTTACGATTTGCTAGTGAATATATTTGTGTGAGATAGTGACTGGTCGGTAATCGAATCTTCGATACGGATTTTACAAGTAACTAGGATATGCCTCTGACTTCGTCCACGCTTGTCTTGATATTCCCGCGGGATTCCCGGGACACAAAGGCTCTCGTCTACCTTTAGAAATCAGTAAAGTATTTGTAGCACCTTTAGTTGATGAAAGGAGATGGTAATCACTTTAAAATAAACTATTATAGGTGACCCGTGCCGACTTAGCTGGGCATCAGAAAAAAAGTTATCGTTAATCTCAATCAAATATACCCCATGTCACTCAGGAATAACGTAGCTTTCACTGGTGAAATAATTTTTGAAATCGGTTTAGTAGCTCCAGAGATTATTACCCCCTAAACTCTTTATTTATTGTTGCGTTTAATTACGTACTAGGCGAATTCAAAATATTTCCCCTCCCGTACTGCCCGTACCCTAGTGACGCCTACATCGCATAAAGCTATCTAGCCAATTAGGGTGCGCGGCGACCACGCAACGTTTTTCTAATATTTACATTTTTAAACTCGTGATATCTTTCGAATGGAATCTCCGAATTGAATCATTCAAAAAGTTACATAAAGTTATGACGCAGCCTTGAATATGAAGTAATTCATTTTGATAAGGATGAATACCTAGATAATAGACAAATATAGAGACTTTTCTAGCGCCGGCATTTTAATTATATTTTTAAAATCAAAGAACACTTATTGTGGCATAACTATAATAGTTAGACCTATAGGCTTCGCATCACTTTTTGTAAATTAAAGAGTTCTGCAAAATTGTAGTACATTATTCTATCATCAATAATTTTCGCAGCACACGCGATTTTAGGTAATTTAATTACAGCTTGGGTTACATTATTGGGGTTTTAGTAACGATTCCTATTTTTTAAAATATATTATAACCCATGTAAACCGGAGATAGTGTAGCTTGACAATAGTGAAAGATTTTTTAAATCGGTTCAGAAGTTTCGGAGATTACCCTACAACGTCACAAACTCAAAAACTTTTCCTCCTTACAATATAATAGTATAGTATGGATAAATAAAAATATTGTTTTACTTTCTAAACACATGTTGCCAAAATGTCTACAGTACCCTAATAAATACCATTTGCCTATTCACCATTAATCAAACAGCTTATATAACGACATCTAAGAATTTGTATCCTAGAATGAATAAGTAAGTGACTTAGGTACACACGTTTTTTTGTTGTCGAATAACTAGAGCGATTTTCCGCAGATGTCCCTTTGATTCATCACTCTCCAGGAACATTATGTTATTACATACATTTTACCAGAAATTCATAGCAAATATGATTTCATGTGCCCTTTTTCGCTTTCTTTATATCTGAATTTCGGTAATGATTCACTGTTTAGACGTTATGGAATTAAGCGATATATACTTTTTTTACAAAACGACGGAATGTTGTTGTTTTATCCATCTCTTTCCAAGAATGTCACACATAAAGGTGCCAACAGACGGCTAGAATATAAAAGTTCTCATTATTATTGGCTTTGGGCTCCGAACTAACTTTAAAAAAATACTAATTAACCACCAAATTCGCCAGAGACTTTAAATACGACACAAGTATTTTATAGTATTACTAGCTGTGCCCGCGACGTCGTCCGCGTAGAATTTGTTTTCAAAACCCCCCGATTTTGAAACATTCTTCATTGGCGCTCCAGTCCTATTAGCCTTAGCGTGATGATAAAGCCTTTATCGATAAATGAGCTATCTAACACTGAAATAATTTTTCAAATCAGACCAGTAGTTCCTGAGATTAGCGCGTTTAATCAAACAAAGAAACACACAAACACTTCAGCTTTAAATTTAGTTTAGTATGTTTATTGTTTTTAATTTGCTTCGCGGAGCTAACCCGTGGTATCACTTAGAGGTACTTGCGGAAAATCAGCACTGGTTGTGAAACAAGCATACTGAGCAAGAGCCTTTTTAGGACACCATAAATAATTGTTAGATAATATCATGTTAGACTAAATATATATTTTCTCGTTCTTTCAATAAAATGATGACGGTACCCTAAACATACATACATACATACATACATAATTTACGCAGTCCTTGCGGGTAGCACGAACAACAAAGCCATTAGCTTATTCTTACACCTCACTTGCTTCTTGACATTCATATTCTTGTCATGCACGCTCGTCTGTTCTTAAGCTCCTGACAAAGTACCATAAAATACCTAAAAAATACAAGTGCGACTATATTCATCCAACTCGTCAGATTGAATACACAAGAAACATTATGAAAGAACCCATTTCACTAACACACACGTTAGACGTAACCGAGGAGCTCAGATAACTTCGTATTTATAACATAACATTTTATATCATAACAAAGGCGCAAAAATCCAGAGAGAAGCAATAAAACTCTAGAGAGTTCCGGTCTAGTCGGAATACAAAGGAAGGATATTCGCAGTACAGTAAAATAGTATTAACCGCATTGAAGCGAGCGACCTCAATTTCATAAGTATTGTGTAAATAATACTCCATACATTTATATTATAAATAGCCTAGGCTCAATACTGCTTTCGTCGCTTTTGTGACGTACTACAGAATAGTCATTTTATTAACTGTTGAATAACTTTCTAAGTTATACGGCCTAATTCTTTTGCACAAGTGTTATATATAGCCATGATGGAACGGTTCTTAGGTGATTTTTGAAGTGAAAACTCTTTAAGGCACATTGGGCACTTTTGGTATAAGGAGAAACCAGGGAAATCGCTTGACCGTCACTCTCAGATACAAAGTTTACCATTAATCGATAACAAATGCTGTGTGATACTGTAATCCCGCGAGATTTTTCTGAGGGTTAATGTTGTTAGGGCACGCAAAAATTAGCTTACTCCAGCACAATTTTCAGTAAAACGATTTAGCGGATTTCGATACTATTTTTCAGAATGATATCTCAAGTTCTTTTTCAGATACTTTGATAGTTTATATTCCGGGAATTCCGCGGGGATCTTCGCGGGAATTGTTTAAGGTGATTAGGGTGCACCAAATTTGGTTTATTCCGATACGATTTTATTAGAATAATGTCATAAGTTATTTTTTAAATTCTGCGGTATTTTTAAATTCTTAATGGCTTAAATATTTTTATCTGTGCAATAACGGAGAAAGAATACAATTTCCTGCGGCCGGGCGGCCTATCGTAAGAGGCGACAAAACAACCCACAGCCAAGTGGTAGGGCATTTATCCGACTGGATGGCTACCACCCCTGGTTTAAAGTATGTCGTCATATCAACCTTGAGTTGTGTTCTGGCATTAGTGATCAGGTTCCAGTCTCCCTTAAGAGAGCAGCAGCACATTTGTAGCACCTTTGGTTTTGCAAATGTCTATAGGCGATGGTAATCGCTTTCCATCAAGTGGGCCGGTCTGCCCGTCTGTTGAACTCCTGTAATAAAAAAATATATATTGCATGAAAATTGCCCGTGTTACTTTTATTATGAATTAACTTAGTAATAATATACAGCAATTTGTGTATGTGACTCATCCGATTTTTTTTCCCGGGACTTCTTAAGTATGAAGGCAAGTAATTTTAAAACTTGTTTGACGTAATTGTTTCCATATTTATTTAAATAAAAACTTCTTTAGGCACTTTTCACTTCTGAGGTGCAGTCCTAAGACTGTGTTTTTGGTAATCAATACAAAGAAGCGAAGAATCGAATACTGTTTATATTACTAAATTCGACAGTTCAGCAACAGTGTTAAATCGTACTTTCTTAAGTGTTCGCGACTAGTAAACAGATTCCATTTTGAATCAACATCCATGTTCATTTTCATTTTCACTTGACATCTTTGTCTTCCGTGATCTTGGCTACTGAAAAGCGGCTGAAACGTTGGGATGATTGAATCAAATACCATTGACGCTTATAACCATTAAAACGTAATTTTAACCGTGTAAAATAATTAATATATAAATAACTCCTAGTATGTATATTATATATAGCTACGTATATAGCCACCCCCTCACGGATTATTTATGTGTTTTTATCGTAGCTCTAGGCAAGCCGGTACACGAAATTTTATGTAGATTGCTTACATGATGAAGGATCGAAATTCAATAAATATTTATTCGAAATATTTTGTTTACGAAAACGTAATCAACTTGCTGATATATTGTATGTACGCAAGTCTCGCTTTTCATAAGAGAATTAAATCAAGCGGTATCTTTTCAAAAGTAAATTTAATTATTTTAACCTCAGACTAAATAGTCACTTGGAGCGAAATTGTTGGTAAATCGACGCCAAACAACGGAGTTCTTGTGTGCTTACGAGAAAAGTCATTTTACTAAACAAGATTTATCATAATTGTCGCATGTGGAACGCTGTACTTCATTTCACCTATTACCTGATGTTGCAGCCTCAAATTTGAAACCTGTTTTCGTATAGACTGTTAGTAAAATATGATTTTTATTTTTATGTCCAAATTGGTTTTGATTTTTGTCGAGTGAAATTTTTAGAGAGAAATTTTTTGGCGGGAACTCAAAGGGGACGTTGTGCTATGCAGTTTTATTTTCTGAAAATATGTAAAATTACTCTAAAACGAACAATAATTTGTTGAAGGATATTTATTTTTGAGTAGTAATTATTATGTGTTTTTGTGAGAAATGTAATGATGATGATGATGATGATTCCGTTTTCGGCCATGGCGACCACTTTGACCCCTAGTCGGGTAATTGGAGCTGGTGCGCGCGAAGATGGCTTATGTAGCCTATCTTGGCGGGAAATGTAAACTGTATTGTCAAATGTGGCCTTCACAAGAACTCTGTTGAATGTTGTCGTACAATACAGCTGCGCTACTGAACGAAAGCTTAAGTTACATCAGAATTGCCTGTATGGACTTAGATCCATTGCGGCAGGCAAATTCTACTGCTACTACTTATAGAGAGAAATGCTCTTCTTAATTATCCATTATTGTGTTTATTAGCTTAATAATGATTAAACGACATAAAAACCAGAATATTTCTTATTAAAATCATTATATCATCTCACTTTACCGACTATAACACCTCGCAAAAATAAAAGAATGCTGATATATATTCCTTCCTAGAAACTACATTTGTGTATTCTTCTGACTACTAATGTTCGACCTAGAACATTACTACACATACCACTGACTCACAGTTTTCGGACGTAATACGTTTCTTATCAAAATGGCAAATTAATTTAATAAATTAAGTAAGATGGATGACATAAACTTAGACAGACCTATATTCTAACAGCGTACCATCAAAAAAGCGCAAAATTGGTTAAATCTATTCTAATTCTGAGTTATCATATGTTTATTATACAAGATCTTGAGCTTCTTTTTGTTATTTTTTCCTTGTTTATCTGTTACTTTTTTATTATTGTTCTGTCATCTGTAGAGGCTTACGAATAGCTTCTGCTTATTTAGGTTGTAATCTAGTTACTATTATTTTAACTGTTATCCCCCCCCCCCAAATAAAATAAAGTAATAAATACTACTGTTTATTTTAAACTAGATCTAGTAGGTAGATATATGTTATGTAAAATTAAAAGTGCTTAGTAACACATCACGTTTTACCGCTTAAAACTTCTTCCAATAACATCTATAGGTTAATTATTTGATGAAATAAAAACAATAAACTGAAAAGAAAAAACTAAATTCCTTATAATATTGTAAGACCCTTACCCAAATTCCGATATCGGACGCAGGGTCTGAGTTATTACCCGTTCAATTAATTGTAACCCTACTAATTGGATTAATTAACTAAGATATAAATTAACGTTATCGATACTAATAACGCCGAAACGCCTTATTACACTACCGGATATATTAGGACTGTTTCTCTGAATCAGGATTGTACGAAAGAAAAACTATTTTCTGGTTAGGCATAACTTGTAAAATTAAATTAATGAAATACATATGTATTTGAAATCAGCTAAATATCATTTTTGTTTGATATCTCACTCGTCAGGAACTCCCGCATCAACGGCAATCTTCATAGTAAAGAAAGTACAAGTAGTGCGGTCACGTTTTATGGAGACCGGCTTATTATATGAGGAACAAATATGGCGGGTCTAGCGCTAGGTCTCGGAAGAAGGGGAAGACCCAAGAAATGCTGGCTTGACGCTGTGAATGATGACATGCATACCAACGGTCTCAAAAGCGAGGATTCCGAATACTGCGCGATATAGAGAAGGAACAGAAGGAAAACCGACCCTAGGGGTCGAAGTGAACTATCCGAACATAACAAGGATTTAACGCTCGGATGATGATAATGATAATTTCATTCGATTATCTAAAGTGAAGGTGGTCGTTTTATTAAATGTACACAGGTGTCTGTGGTATAATTAGCTAAGAGTATAGAAGTCTTTTTACTCTAAAATTACTAGTCAGTTGTAAAAGTACCTAGAAAATTTGTGACTATGTTCTTTAATATTTTATTTTATTTAATTCTGTAGGATGGAAAATTGTTGGTAGCACTTGTAATCCTTCTAACTTTTGATATATAATATACTTTTTCATTTCTCATATTCTAAAAGTACGCGTGGAGTGGCCTGATCACAGGGATGAAAACAGTACTTTTTTCTGAAGTTAAAAAAATTAAAAATTATATGAGATAATACATGTGGTCTCATGTCTCAACTTTTATTATAGCTACTATGAAATCGCGGCATAGATTGTAATAAAAAATATCAAGAATTGTGTAACATCATTGTATACTTATAAAATACTTTTCATACAATAATAAGTTAGTTATTTAATGTCAATAAATTTGAGGTAAATATTTATTATCGTCAGTGACAAAAAATACTGGCTGGTAGAATAAATACCACAGATAAAGAAATTTACTTGACGTTTCATCAGATTTAGATATGGATTTAATTCCTGATTTGATCAGAGAAGTAGTTGTTTATTTAACATATCAGTTTTTTTTTGTTTCCTCATATTCGAAATTAAAAGCAGAGTGTAACCTCAAGCGAAAGGCCTATTTAGGCACTTGAACTATTCGCACGCTCATGCGCCAAACCGTTTCTGTAGGTTTTCTAGAAGTGTAGAACGACATTTATTTTTATTATAAAAATAAGGAAGATAAAACCATAAAAATAATCATACATATAATAGTAATTATCTAATTAATAAAATGATTTACTACGGCATGTCAAATATATTTATATCTTTTTTTTAACATTCATAAACTCTCACACATAATATCTGCTATGATACATCTATCTCTCTTCGCATCTAGCTTAAGATACAAGTACCATATGTTCAAAGCAATGTAGTAAGTGGCACCTCCCTAGATATCGAGCCTAAATGTCGTGTAGTGTATAAGGGTTGAATACCTATTCTATTTCACGCATGTCTTTCACAAAAACGGACGTTAGTCTTGTGTGTACTCAATAAAAATGTCTTAATCAATTAACTGGTAAGAATTAATTGTTTCTTAAATCGTAACTGTACTAGTACGTCTAGAGAATTATATCTAAAGCCTATTTTTTTTCTTAGAAGATAAATAGTAATAAAATTCCGATAGATGGCAGGACGTTAATTAACTACTGTACTTAATCCCTTGATAGGGTGAATTCGAACTACTACGCATTATTAGTATGAAAGTAACCATGTCAGTCTGTCTGTTTGTTACATACGGCCATTATAATTTCATAAGCATTTTGTTTTTGTCACAATGATATGTTCAATAATCAATTTACAGAGTTCGTTTTCCCTGTATATTTATTTGTACCTGCCAATGTCTAGCCATGCCGCCTCCGCCAGGTCCCGGTCGAAGGGGAAGGTCCAAGAAATGTTGGCTTGACGTTGTGAAGGATGACATGGTCATGTGGTCTCAAAACGGGGATGCTGAAGACCGCGGGAAGTGGAGTAGAAAAAGTAAGAAAGCGGACCCTGGGCGTCAGAGTGAACGCTCCGGACGCAACCAGGATTTAACGCTCGGATGATGATAATGATGATTTATTTGTATCTGCACATACTTTCAACTGAGCTAGCAGGATGCTGGAACTATCTTAACAGTGGAAATGTTTGGGAAACATCTGTAGATAGTGGTCCGAGTATACGTTATCCAGGTGATAGGCCATTTGCCCCACTGGATGGCTACCACCCCTGGGCTGAAGTATGTCGCCATAACAACCTTGAGTTGTGTTCCGGCATTAATGGCCAGGTTCCAGTCTCCCTTAAGAGAGCAACAACGCAGTTGTAGCACATTTGGTGTTGCAAATGTCCATAGGCGATGGTAACCGTTTTCCATCAAGTGGGCCATTTGGCTGTCTGCTGAACTCCTGCTATAAATAAAAAAAACATAAATCTTATCTCTTATTCAATTCACTGTCTATTTTATCAACATTAAGGGTGTCGGGCGGGCTTTCTACTGGGCAAAATGTCTGGCTTAAGACAACATAAGATCTAATTATTTTCCGTAAAATAACAAAAGTTTTATGCACCTTTGTTATTGCTACCTGTCAAATCCAGTAAGACTAACGCGGTGTGAATGACTTGAAAAAATTTCAACCCTGATACTAACGTAAGTCTAACTCCACCAGGTTTTAGACAACATTAAGAATATCTTCTTGCTTTGTTACTAGATTTAAATAGTCAATTATTCATAGAAGATGCCAACACTGAATCCCTGTCATTATTAACTATTCTTTATATCAAGTCATGCCTGTGAGAGGAATATAATTAATTTGAAAATCTGTTTATTGTTATACTTCGAGTTTCGGTAATGTTAGTAGTAATATATTAAAATATAATAGAAGTAGTTTCATAAAACTTAGTTTAAAATGGTAAATATTATAAAAGTAGTAAGTAAGTGTCGTTTCTCTACATTAACATTCTATGTTGCCTTTTTTTTTTACATGGGGAAATGCGTTACCGCACCGTCAGCCGCGCGGGGGATCATGCGCGGCCGGTGTGTGGGGCTCCCCGACGCCGGTTCAATACGACCGGCTGCCGGTATACCCACTAAAACCCCATGGGAGCCTTCTTTCCGCCTAGCGCCGGGGTCACGGTATGTGCGCGAGCTTAACCCGCGACCCCGGCAGCGGCTGGCCGCCTCATAAGCAGAGGCGGCCTCTCCTGTGTGCGGGCCGGGGAATGGTGTTTCCCCGGCCCTGAGAGGGACGCGCGTCTACCTCTCGCGCCCTCTCGCGGCATTAGTGCGGGCGGAGGTCTATATGGATCCCCCAGACCTCGACGCCCGCTGCCGCCGGGAGGGGGAGGCTGCGAAGGATTACTCCTGCGCCATCACCCCTCCCTCTCCTTTCTCCCCCTCCGCCGCCTCGCGCTCTCAGCAGCGTCAGCGGCGGGGGGGCTTCGCGATGAGGGGAGGGGGAGGCTTCGAAGGATTGCTCCTGCGCCAACACCCCTCCCCCCTATCCTTCAACACCCCCCCCTCCCGCCGCCTCGCGCACTCAGCAGCGTCAGCGGCGGGGGGAGCCTCGAGATAAGGGGGAGGGGGAGGCTGCGAAGGATTGCTCCTGCGCCAACACCCCTCCCCCCTCTCCTTCCTCCCCTTTTCCCCGCAGCCTCGCGCACACAGCAGCGTCGGCGGACGGAGCGGGGGAGGGTAGGTCGCCGGTCAGGCGGGCGGTAGTGGGGTGGACATCACCACCGCCGTCCTCGACGGCCAGCGGAGAAAATCTCGACGCTGGCGGTCGCAACGGAAGGGATGGGTGTTTGGGGAGGAGGTTTGGGAAGGAGGGGAAGGCATTAGGATTTGGAGGCGGAAAGGTGGGACACCACTGTCACGGAGTGAAGGGGGGAATGTGACAGTGGCCGCTCGGGGCCCCGGGGACGCATCCCCTTGTACCGCTACCTGGACGGGGGGGGGAGTCCAGGGCGGCACCCCCTGGGGGAATTCTATGTTGCCTAGGATAAATGGTTTGTGTTTACTCAAGATTCACATTAAAATTTTTCGGTAGATTTGAATAACGTTATCTAATAATAATAAACACGAGAAATACCTCTATTTAACGATGTACTCGTAGTTCTCAATACCCCAATTTTTACATTTACGAGTATATTTTTTTATATCTTTTTTTATCTTTTTGTAATCTGGTCAAAATACATTTATACTAAATGGTCTTCAAATTTTTCTTAATGCTTGTCAAAATTTTAGTACGAAGTACACTATTAGCTAGATATGAGTGCTAATCTAATAAAACAATAATTTTTGAAAACTCCTAAACGAGAAATATCTTCTCATAGAAAATCAAGCATCGCTCTTGATTTTTGTAATTTATTCAAAGTGAGGGAACTCCCCAGCGAGTACTAGTATATAAGAATATACTTGAAGTCAAGCAAATTAATGTATGTATCTATACCTTTTAATTAATCCGTTTTACCTTCCATTTGTCTAGTCTAGACGTACTTATTAGGCCTCCGAATACTTACTTACCAAGCGGTTATCGGTTATCTAGTAAATATAGCCAACCCAATTCCAATGCAACTAATTCGATAGGCAATCTAGGCGATTGAGCTATCTGATAGATACTCCACTTAATTACGAATGCGTATCTCAGAGTAATCCCGTGTATGAAGTTTTATATCAATTAGAGCATTAAGCAAAATACGAACGAGCACTAATATAGACGGAGCTTACGTAAGCGCATTTTTTAAAGAGTGTGTGTTTTAATAGTAACGTATCCACTGGAAAATATTCCACCTTTGTTATTATTTATTTATTGTATTATTTAATAAAAAATTCGTAACGTACTGTGGCGTACAGTAATCCCTACTGTCAAACGTTTTTCATTGTTCGTTTTCGTTTTAGAACTTCTTTTGTTATATTTTTATGAGCATTTTCTAATCATTTTTGTTTTTTATTGACTTTTTATTACTGTCATTTTAAAGAAATATTTGTTCTTCCGTTCTTCTACCTAAAATTTAATTGATTCTCTTGGGGTCACCGGACAAAAACGAACGACGGAAGACGTTTGAGAGTAAGGCCTCAGATTCCTGTTATGAAATCGACTTCCTTTTCCCGATTATACTCTGAGAGCTCGGGGCTCGGTCTACGTATTTTGTTAACCGGAGCTAATAGCATACAATTTTACAGTTTAAAATCTGAACCCAATATCTTGGGGCACGAAGATTGCTAGATACCGGAGAGAATGTCTTCCCTTGGAGGATGGAGCGGCCGCTAGTGTGGAATACGACTTGTGTTGATACACTGGCCCCGTCACATCTGTCAAAGGCCGAGACAGGGGCTGGCAACGCCACCGCTTAACTGACGGCGTCAAGCGGAGTGAATATGGAGCCTTAGGAAAAGGTTACATATTTGTGTCGTTTGGGGTTGAAATATTAGGTCCATGGAGTCCGCCGGCAAAGTGTTTTTTTTAAAAAATTAAAAAAATAGTAATGCTATTCTAGGTGGCCATGCAGCCATCCTTCTGGGCACGCTTCCCGCTGATAGTGATCTGGTACATAATTTATAAGTTTAGGCTTAATTTATTTAAGTTTATATTTAGAAATTTAATCAAAAAAAGGGAATCGAAAAAAAATCCGTCGAGTTTGTTAAAATAATTGTATAAATGAAATGATTCAATGAATAATTTAATCTTTATAATAATAAGATTATTATTATTCATTGATCCTTTCATGTATTCAAGTTGCATACATGAAAATTCTTCATAGTTCACCATAAACTTAAACCTAGACAATTAATATGGATAAATATGTATAACAACAATGGGCGGTAATATTAGGTAGGTATTGTTTAAAATTATGAATATTTATTTCGAATAATAACTTTAAGACAAAATATTATCATCTTTCTGGACTTGCATAATTGTAGTGACAGAATTCACGGAAAACATAAATTTGACAAATAATAAACATTTTCGTTTTAATGGTCCATTGTATCTTAAATGGTCTACTCCAATAAAAGATTATTCTTATATCGTAATAATTGTATTTCTCCATCTTGGAAAAGCAATTATGGATATTGAAAAGTTTTCCCACAACGCTCGTAAGCAAAATAATGAACCTTAAAATAAATGTATTTATTTATGAGGGCGAAGACATTATTAAAAATATGGAAGCGTTGTCTTCCTTTTTTTGTTAAATTCTATTTTTTTTATCAGATATTGTTTTAAGAATATATTTACTACATTGATATTTTAAACTATTAATTCAAAAATTGGAAACCAGAGAGTAAGCATTTAAAATTATTGAAATCACATTATAGGCCGCGTTGAAATCTACAGCTGCTCTTAGTAATAACCACAGATAAATGCGTTCTAGACTGTTTTTAACTAAGTCACGTATTGTGAAACCTTCTGTTGTCATACAGTTTGGCGTGTAATAAAACGATGATAAAAAATATCCATGCTTTGCCTCGTATAAAGATCGGAAATTTCAAAAAAAGCTAACTGAGTTCTACTATGTAACGCTAAACTTCATAAAGTAATAAAGAGTTTTTAAGTCCCCTCTTTTAATATTGAACAATAAACAAGATATGTAAGGTATTTCTCTAGTGAATATAATCTGAAACGAAAGTATCTGTCAGTGACCCGGTACCAGAGATTACAGACTGAGGTATTTCTACGTCGAAATATTTTTTTGCGGTGAAAAATATTTTTCTAATAACTACGACCTGAGTATTACGTTACCTCTGGCATAATAAATTCATCGAATTTGGAAAAAAATCTAGAGTAATGACTGAGGTTCGATGAAACAAATAAGTCCTGGAGGAAATCAAGGAAATCAAGTTTTGGTTGACTTAGTGTAAGATACGCTCCAGCTCGGTGGCTGCAGAACCTGCATCAAATAGCAGATAGATGAGGAAAGCGGTAGATCGGGATTTTCGACCCAAATTTGAAAATGCCTGCACCCAGTAAAGGATTGCAATTCGTTGATGTCGAAACAAGATTTTAAGTGTAATAAATGTAATAATAAAATATTTTTTTAATTTATCTAATATTATTCTAACGATAGGGACCAGTCACAGTTAAACGAATTAGACTTCAAACACCGTTGTCGAAAATAGAAGACTTTTATAGCATTTAATAACTTTCATTATTTTGATTCGCCGTGTATTATATTAATCATAGAAACCCTCCCGATATTTCTTTGAGAAATAACGTTGAACCAGAAGATGCTTGATGAAGGTATATAGTGACAATACTGACATTCTTTTCTTTGTTGCGAAGTTCACTAGCAGACAGATGAAAAATAGTTGCCATTATTGCCTATGATAGTGTAGCCGCAGACGTCCGATCGCCACGGCGGCCGCTCACAAACTGTTGCGGACAGAATCACTCCACTGACGTCACCCCCATAAGGCCCGTGCGACCACGCCCCGCCTACCGCGGGGACATAGCTCGCTCCGTTAGCTGCTAAGCGTCTGCATTTTTGTAGTACTTTAGTAAGCGCGGAGCGAGCCTACATCATGCATTCCTGAACTGCAATTCAAACACACAACATTGTTTCACTTCTGCCTGAAGACCTCCAAAGTGGTGACCCCGCAAGAAAACCACCTTCTGAAGAAAGGATCATCTCGAAACAAAACTCCTGCAGGATAGAAAACTCTGCTCGTCTGTTTAGCCGATCAAGCTCAGACAATATGGAAGATTGCAGTAAAGCAGCAGCAGCCAGCTATTTCAATCATTAACTAGACTACTAGGAATAGAGAAAACCAGAACGACCGCTTATCACCCACAAAGCAACGGGATAGTTGAACGATGGCACCGCACGCTTAAAACAGCACTAACCGCCCGTTTGCAAAACGGCGGAAAATGGACGGACGAACTGGCAACGGTGCTACTCGGCCTACGAAACGCTGTGCGTGAAGACACAAAAACGAGCGCCGCGCAGTTAACTTTTGGCACAGCCCTACGTGTTCCCGGAACCTTCATAACGCCTACCCAACCACAAAGTATACCACTACACGAAGATTTCGTTCATAAACTTCAAGCAACTATCAGAAGCCTAACTCCAACCACAGACACTACACACGAGAATAATCTGAAGACATTTGTACATCACGACCTAGCAACATGTGAAAACGTATTCGTCAGAGTCGACGCCGTGAAGAAACCACTTCAGCCTCCCTACGAAGGACCCTACCCAATCCTGGAACGAAACGATAAATTCTTCAAAATTAAGCTGCCTGGAAGAGAAACCAACGTCTCTATCGACCGTCTGAAGCCCGCCTACGTCCTGAAGCTGTGCACTACGCCAACTCACCCTGCAGTTGGAAACCAGAAGGATGCCTTAAAAAAGGCAGTTGGCAGTAAAGATCGTTGCGGAAACATGGTTGCCTTGAAAAAGGCAGTGTGTGACGACCATACGGACGCCTTGAAAAAGGCAGTTGGCACAGAAAATTTTCACACCCGCAGTGGACGTCGAGTCAAACCACCGGTACGCTTCGCTTGAGGGGGAGCCCTGTAGCCGCAGACGTCCGATCGCCACGGCGGCCGCTCACAAACTGTTGCGGACAGAATCACTCCACTGACGTCACCCCCATAAAGCCCGTGCGACCACGCCCCGCCTACCGCGGGGACATAGCTCGCTCCGTTAGCTGCTAAGCGTCTGCATTTTTGTAGTACTTTAGTAAGCGCGGAGCGAGCCTACATCATGCATTCCTGAACTGCAATTCAAACACACAACATTGTTTCACTTCTGCCTGAAGACCTCCAAAATAGCACGCCATCAACGTCTGTTGGCAACACAAATGGCGAAGTCGACACGTTGCCAGCCTTTAGAATGAGATAAAGAGAAGGGTGATGAGATAGGAAAGATTGGATAGAAGGAAGGGAAGGAAGTGGGGAAAAAGCAAACTTAGGTCAAGTTTAATCGTATCGCGCCGATATTCTGAAAGAGCGTGGTAAAGCATGCCCTTTTGGGGATAATTCCCTCCGGCATTGATCAGACAGGCGTTAGATTGTAAACTATTAATCCACTTATAACCTTATCTTGTATTATCTGCAAACAAAATGTCTATTAAACAAATAAAACAATACATAAAACCATCTTACATTGTACATCTGGGCACTAGGTCATTAAATATTTTTATAATAATGCCACATTGAATTAGATGGACTTATCATCATTTCGTAGAAGTAATGGTTATAACTCTTATTGTTCATTACACGTCAGAATTTAAGAATTACTTATTTTATACTTGTTTTCTATAATTCGATTAATAAATTGATAATATAAGTACCTACATTAGGTATGATTTGGTCCCAACCTAAAATCCTAACTTTAATAGCTGGACATTTTAGTCGAAGCATTTATTAATAAGTATTTTCAGAAGGTACCTACAATCAAACAAATTGAAACATGACCCACCATAAGGTCATTTTCTTACAGTCGTGAAATACAATTAGGTTGAAATTCGCCTGAACATACATTTCCTTGGTAACGAACTTGTTATCATGTTATTAGACATTGACAGTTACTGACTACGTTGTATTAAACAGATCGCAGAGACTCGTCTATACTCGTGTAACATCTGACAAATGCTATTACGTGCTATTACTATCTCTGTCATTAAGTATGTTGGATTAAGTGCCGTTTCCTATATCTTACCGACCGTTTATTTGCCTTACTAACGATTAAAATTTGAAGTAATCTCTATACAAGCAATGTCAAAATTCAACCTACGGTAAAGCAGGGGGGAAGTGAAGTGGAGTGAATAGTGAGATATCGGAACCGGTCATAAATCGACAAGCCAAAGGTGACACAGGCCAAACCTTTTGTATATACAACATTAGATATTAGGGTTATCGTTATACGCTAGGTAGCAGAAATACACAAGAAAATAACAACAACAACATTAATGTGTAAGAAAAAAAAATTGTTTGTTAATTTTATTAATTGGTTGTAGTATTTCAAAGTTGATATGAAGATATGGCACTCATTTTACTTTACTTAAACCTAAAACCGGGTATAAGCACCATTGTTTTCAATGACGTCTAATAGTCGATTACGCATCGACCCGATTAGACGATTGCAGATGTCGGTTCCCCTCATGTAATTCCAAATTTCATTACAGTGCTGCTCAATTGCTTCCTTTGTCCTCTCGTTTCTGTTATCCCACATTTGAACCATCAAACCCCATAAATTTTCTATTGGGTTGAGGTCTGGTGACCTAGATGGCCATGGAATTAGAGTAATTTCATCTTCATGCTGGGTAAACCAGTTCGAGACAATTCTGGCGGTATGTACTCGACAATTGTCGTGAACGTAGGAGAATACAGGGACTTCTTCATGTGGGTACACTATTCGCACTGTCGGTAACATTGATTCTTCCAACAAATCGACATAGTTTAATGCGTTTTGACGAGGAGAAATTTGGACAAGTTCACGTATACCCCCGGTACCCATCCAGGCCCACATGTTAGCTGAAATTCGACCAGATAATTGATTGGGTACTACGTGGTCCTCTGTGTATCGCGTATTGTTATAACGCCACAAAGTTCAGCGACCATGTTGAGAAGATCTAAATGATTTTTCATCTGACAATATGGTATTAGTCCAGTCAAAGTCTAAATAATTACGTGCAAAATTTAATCTTGCAGTTTTGTGTGCATTCGTTAAGTGTACTTTCTTAGCATAATGCCGGTAATGCAGTCCAATACGGTGTAAATGATTTCTTATGGTTTGTAAACAAACGTCGTAACGTGCCGCGAAATCTTGGGTACGAGAAAAAGGATGTTCTTCATAATGGTGCTGCATATCTGTATTTTGTTGGTTTGTTATTCGACGAACGCCATGATTATGTCTTCGTCTATCTTCAAGAATGCCCTCTTCAGCGTGCTGTCTGATCCATGTTCTCACTGTGTTCCGACTTGTATTTAACACTCGTGATATTTCTCGAATGCCATAGCCTTCCTCACTGAGCACTACAATCCGAGCTCTTTGTTCTGCGAGACTACCCATTATACAATTTAATTTTTAGATATTGAGTTCTAATTTTTTTCTCATTGACTTTACTTGACTTCTGATATACTTTCAGAATGACATTTTATTTTTAAAATTATAATAATTTTTCTATAATGAAAAGAGTTAGAATTACAAGGCAGATTTCAGTTCGAGATTCAAATTATTTCAAATCATTACTGTTTTATCTAAAACATATCTAGTACAATGATAACAAAGTTTAAAATTGCGTAGTTCTGAGGCTAGTGACGCATTTTTATTAATGTTTATAACGTCCTAAGTGCAACACACACAATAAACCTTACTATTTTGACGGTTTTAAAGGAATTATTAGCAAAGTGGGTCATAAATCAGTTGTGCCGATCGTACATCAAAATCGCCCATGTTTAGAATGTTAAATTATTAAAATCCAATGTGCGTTTTATGTCAACATTTACTATAAAAAGAAAAGAAAAGAAAAATCACACTATAATTACATTAACAGTCTTACTTGCTGTGATTTATTCATATTAAAAGGAAACTGCAAAGCTAATTGAACTTCTTTACATTGGAAGACATATAATACTATACTAATATTATAAAGAAGTAAAGTTTATGAGTTTGTGACGTTGTAGGGGTAATCTCTGGATCTACTACACCGATTTTAAAAATTATTTTACTGTTCGAAAGCTACGTTAACAGAGAATGTCATAGTCTATATAACATGACACTATATACCACGGGAGCGGGACAAAGCGCGGGTGAAACCGCGCCAGGCCGCTAGTATAAGATAAATGTGATAAACGACATATTTACTATATACGTGTAAGATGTTATATTCTCTAATCTCTCATTCATGAAATGAAAGTCAAATATAGAAGATAAAATAAATAACACTATTGTTTATATCAAAGTGTTAACAAAAAACCGCACGCCGGCGTCGTCATCAGCCAATCACAGTCCACTGCTGGACGTAGGCCTCCCCAAGTCAGCGTCACTCATCGCGGTCCTCTGCCTTCCTCATCCAGTGCCTACCGGCGACCTTGCGCGGATCGTCAGCCCATCGGGCTGAAAAGCGCACACAATATAAAAATACTCATTGAATCAAAATGAAAACCAAGGTTCCAAGGCTTGTGGCCTGAAAACTCCTCGGATTAAATTAAACGTAGCCATTGTTAATTAATTAAAGGAGCTGTGGGTGTTGATGGATGGATCCGCGACAGTTTATCAAGCAACCGCGGCATAAGCTCCTAACTCAACGGCTTATTCAGGGTATAGAATCATTAATTAAATTACTATACTCTTTGAAACCAGAAACCTGTATAAACAGTAATTAATTATCTATGAACTGAATTGCGAATATATTTTGGCGTGTAAGGCGTTGGATCAGATCTAACAAATCGATATAATTTGGTACACGCTGGCAATAAAGTATCCAGTCAAGCACTGAATTGGGCTCGTATGGATGTTCCTCAATTAGAACTGGAGCTTTAACCCAATCTAGTGCTGGTCTTTTTAGCTGATTAACCAACTGTTTTACTCTCGATAACAGGGTACAACAAACCAGTTCTAGTCGAAGGCCGCGAAGATGAATCTAACGAACATATATTTAAACACAAAAGTAACCATCCCGTCTGGTAGAAATTTCACGTGGCCAAATGCTGGTCTGTACCTCGGGCTACATAATTTAGCGTTGCAATCCAAAGAAGCAACGCGATCAACCTTATGAAAACATTCCCTCCTAATAGCGATCTAGGCTTAGTTTTCCTATCAAAGGAAAAGTAATGTAAATACATGTCAAAATTAATACTGTGGCGAATGATGGTGGAGCCATCTAGTTAGTTTTAGAACTTTTGGAAGAAACTGGAACAATCTAGAAGGAAAAGCCAAGGACGGATATATTTAGAAAAGGATAGACGATGAACGAAAGACAGAGATAGATAGATGTTAGAAAGTGATAGATGTATAAACGAAAGTTCCCAAACAGAAGGTTCGGGAAGGAAGAGACAGGGATTGAAAGATGGGTTCTAGAAAATTCTTCCGGGTATATAAACAGCGTAAGGCGCGCTTACCGGGCAGTTTAGAGTTGAGTTCAGTCCAAGACGGTGAAGCGACAAGTGCGATACTAAAGAGTTGGAAGAGAAGGTTAATAGAAGACAGAGACGAATTAAGTGGTGAATTTAGTGACCAGTTTGGTGGACAGATACGTGAAGGTGTGTAGCGTAGTTCGAGAGAGGAACCAGAAGCGAGCTACACGCGATAATATCGGCGACGGTATTGAGGGTGTGACAACTTATCGTCGGGATTGTGTATCGTTGGTCGTGCGTTTAGGGGCAATCCTGCAGGCACTGTATGCGGCTTTGTAAGTCAATAAAAGCTCTTAGTCAAAAACTGGTGTTTTCTTCCAATCCATAAGAGCGTACCCCCGCTCGTACGTAACAATAGCTATAAAACTCGTGCATTGTATCGGCTAAATACAAGCCTTAGTCTAAACATAATAATGGATTCCGTACAAGTAACCATCATTCAATATTTTTAATCATATTGATAAAGAAACCTAAAAAAACATTGAATTTATAATGCCCTACCTGTCTCAACAATTATTTAACGGACCTTACTTAAACCACTTTTCATTAAAAGTTTTATTGAGCAATCTTGGTCTCACAAATATCTAATTTTAAAAAATATAATAACAGCCCATAAACGTCCCGCTGTTTGACTTGAACCTCCCACTATTGAGGAACGGACAGTATACCCGCCACGCTTGTCCAAAACGGCTTGACAGGTTTGACTCATCGGTTATTTCGATTTGCAGATTTTATTTATTTATTTTAGTAAGGCAAATACAGTTCAGGTTGCCTGGAAGAGATCGCTCAGGTTGCCTGGAAGAGATCGCTTTGAGCGATAAGGCCGCCTTTTGGTTTGCCTTTATATTATTGTTTCTTTATTTATTTTTTCTGTTATCGTTTATTTGGTGAACAATAAAGTGTTTTCTATTCTATTCTATTCTATACAGTCAAATAAAACATAAATTAACAACATAAATAAAACTATTGCTAATTACAAGCCTTAACATATAGAAATTCATGACTATGTTGTCCCTCACCGTTGTAAAACAACATTGTAATTGTGAATATTGCACATTAGGTAAGAAAACTGTCTAAGTGGTGCATGCGTTCCGGCCAGGGTCCGACCCCGCGCCCTTTGATCTTAGGCTGCGTGCGCGTCATTAGGCTACCACGACTTAACGAAATGAACTAAAAAAGCAATAAAAGTAAAAAAAAAAATAAGGATTTTAAAGTCCCTTCTAACCATATCATACACGACACGCCACGTTCAATGAAAAATCCATTATTCAATTATTATAAATGGGGTAGAACCCAGTTTAAGGTTTTTGCTAATTCATCACTTTCAAAAAGATATCAAAGAGCTGCTTTCTCTGTATAGAATTAATATGTTTTATGTAAGTCCATTATTACACAATATACAATATACATAACTTCACGCCAGGTCCCTTGCGGGGTAGGCACGAACAACAGAGCGCCATACAGGCTTATTACATACATACATAGCTCTTGTCATGCACGCTCGTCTGTTCTTAAGGCTCCTGACATCACCTTCTGCTAATACATGATCAATTTGATCATGAAAGGTGTGTCGTGGCCTTCCGCGACTTCTGCATCCATCCACTTTTGCATTGTATATCTGTTTAGTCATTCTTTCATCATACATTCTTTCCACATGCCCGAACCACCGAAGCATTCCTTTCCTTACCTTCACCCCGACACTCCCTTTCAGACCAACTCTCTTTCTTACTTCGGTATTACGAACGCGGTCCGCGAGCGTCACTCCGCAGATTTTGCGCAGTGCTCGCATCTCGACCGCGTTTACTCTACTCAATATACACACACATAATATTTTTATTTTGTTTGTCTTAAATTGCACTTATAAACAATTATTATGTTATTATCTTTTTCTTCAACCACTTAATGTCCAATACTGGATGGATGTCGGCTTCCCCATGTGGACGTTACAGATTTTACCTTTTTTTTATCACGTATAGGTTCGCGTTTGACCATTATCTCGCACGATTTGAGCGGAGATATGGTCTAAGATCGAGCACGCCTACCTAGAAGGTACCTATTCACACGAGACTTGAAGACACCAGTTGTAGGTTCGGAAAAACAGACTCCGGCAGTGTATTCCAGTCCTTTGCGGTGCGTATAATGAAGGTGGACTCAAAGCGTTTAGTCCGAATAGAGTATGTCCACCATATAGCGGTGCCGCTATATGGTGGACATACTTATCAATGCAGTATTTTTTAAAAGAAAAACGTAGTAAGTAAATTCAATTAAATTTAAAGATTGACAGGAGATTAAATGCTAATGCTTTTAAAAATATGTTGAGTATTCACTTTTGCAAATTAACAAATTATACGATATATCCTGTGACCAACGTAGCGTTTAAGCCAAATTAAAAGCAGCCGTCCACCCAATGTATCTGTTAAGAGGGTTCTTCATGTCCCAATTAGTATAGTGGTAACTCTAATAAACGACCCTTTTACAGCCCATTTGATCTAAGCACTTAAGAAAAAAAACTATCTAGTTAGGATAATGAATTACTATAAGACTAATAAAAGATGCAGACGATGTTCAATTTTGTATTCCACTTGACGCTACAACTTTTAATTGCGATGAAATTAATTTCAAGTATCCTATTTTTTATCTAAATACTTTTTTAAAATCAATATAAACTTCAGTTTACATTTTAATACAGTAATTGTCTCCGTGGTGCTAGGTAATGTAAATTTTATAGCCCTAAGATAGTAAAGATGAAATATAAAAAGTGAACCCTGAGTGCGAGAGTTGAAAGTTATTTTAGACCTCAGTACGTTCTGAATCTTACTCCATTTTTACATAAATATCTTTTACTTCCTCATATGAACAATTGTTCACATTTTCCTTCAAATACATCCAACCTTATCCAAGAAATATTAAGGAAATCAGTCATCTTGCTAGATCGTGTGATATCATGAACTTATTTTAACATTTAACGACAATCTATGCACCGTACTGAAGAACAGCTTGTCGAGTAATTTATAAATTTAAAGTATCCAATCTTTAGATCTTTTAACTCACGCTTAAAAGGCTCTGATACTGACTTCTTGTAGCAACACGAAATGGTCGAGATTTCAAACAAAACACAATTTATGTTTAAAAAATATTCATGTTTTAAAAGAAACAGAATTATACAATGAAACATCGCTAACGCTACCTGAGAAATTCAATTGAAACATTCTGAAATATATGTTACCTACTGGTAAGTAAACTGGTAACTAAATGAAGCATTCTGGTACTTAGTGTTCTAACTAAAACGTGTCCGTTATTTTGTAAAGTGATGTATGGTTTCATTCATCATCATCATCATTCATCAATCATAAATAACAAATGTTATTTATGAACTCTCTTTTCTCTCTCTCTCTCTCTTTATCTCTCTCTGCAGTTAAGGCCTTATTAAGTTGGACACCGTATTGCGGAGAACTGTTACATATTCAAGCTACGATACTACTACAAAGTAGGAGAATACTTTTCGTACCGGAAAATGTAACATTTTCCGAGAGACGCGAAAACAAGTTTACACGAAGAAAAGATAGCATACAGATAATGTGTTTGTATGTACTACCCGAAGTTATAGTATCAAGTCTAAAAAAATCGGGCAGTGCTTGATAACGAAGAGTTTCTGAAACATGATTATTTGGCTACGGAACCATAAAAAAGCATTTAATCAAAAATAAAACATCCCGAAAACTACTCAATGAGTGTTGCCGAAACTGATACTCGTTAAAAGTTCTTAAATACTACCTGGCTTATTTTAGAATATTTATATATTTATTAAACAGATATCATACATGTATATATAATACAATAAAGAATCGATAGATTTTACAGTAGTACATAAGCCCATAATGGATCTAACTATACAGAAAAAGTTTATATAAAGAGAAATATTTCAAGTTACAAAGACGTGATGTCATTGCTCTTTTTTAAAAGGCAAAATTTAGTGGGAAAGGGCATAACTTTACGTTTCAATTTCATATTCAATTCGAATAAAAAAGTTGTGTACACACAACTATATACACTCAACGAAATTTTGCAGCCCTCGGTGAAATATTAGGCGGCAACAACTTATCGTAACCATATCATAACATATTGGGCGACATAATACATACCAATATTAACTTCCTACCTTATAGAGCCAATAGTTTTCGAGAAAAATAACAGACATACAGAGACGGACGTGCGGATGGAAATAATGACTTCATAAGGTTTCTGTTATTGACATAATGGCTCCAGAACTAACACTCCATTCTAGATGACGGTATTTAGAAGTTATAACTCTTTATAAGATAGTCAACAGCTACTCATATAAATCTTGTGAGACACATGCTATGCTGTACCTAGAACTGTAATAATACGGAAGGTGCACAAATGTCACTTATTTGCTTTGGGTAATTGTCATACTAATCCTGTACTAATTTCGTTCTCAAAAATGTTACTCCTCAGAAAATATTTCAACACTCATAATAACATAAAATACTGCTGGATTTTTTGCCGTTAGCTACTAAAATTACGCTTTTAAAATCACTTTACAGCGGCATAATTCAATTACATCAGTAAAGTAAATAAAATTGAACTTTTACTGTTGCCCTTTACGATAACATCGGACGGCTTAACAAAACAATGTTAAAATTTACCATACATGTTCCGGTGAAGAGAATCATCGGAAGGAATTGCTGATGTGTAAAACCCGCGAATCGGTCTCGTATATATTTGGCAGATACCCGCCACTGGGAACAATCTGTTTACATTGCAGCGTCAACGTTTCCATAAAATCGACGTTTACATGACGTCATACCTTGCTACGTTCGGCGCTCATATAAAATCTAAGCGGCTTCGACGTTTCGTAAAATAAAAACTATCTGATAAAAATGTAACTTATTCCATTAATTATAAGCCCTCCACATGCAAGTTTGATTTACTCGAACTTACGTACAAAATCACTTTGAAACTTCTGGTAGGTAAAAATATTGTTCAGAAATAATTACAGTGGTTCATATATTTATTTACGTAGTAGGTCAGTGGTACTCAACAGTAATAGCTCGGCAGAAGGCTCATAAAACAATATTACGAAGAATATCCTTCATATCAAAAGTATCATTTTTATCCTTACTTTAGTGCCACGTAATAAAGTTATGTAAGCCAGCACTTTTTTAATAGAAATATTTATTATTGGAAATGATTTAATGGACGTAGCTATTATAGCAAAATCGATACCCTTGTACGTACAATTTGCACTTCTGTCCATCCGTCGGTTTTCGGTCTAACTCTGTATATCACAGCCATTTTCCGAAGAAATGACTAGGTCTCTATAATTAAAATTTGAGAGAATGGTGTAATTTGTACGCAGCTACATAACCATGTTTGCCTGAAAGCGTAAAATGATATTTATATTATTATAATCTATAATACGTGATGAAAGAATGACTAAACAGATATAAAATGCAAAAGTGGATGGATACAGAAGTCGCGGAAGGCCACGACACACGTTCCATGATCAAATTGATCGTTTACTAGCAGAAGGTGATGATAGGAGCCTTAAGAACAGACGGGCGTGCATGACAAGAACTATGAATGTCAAAGAAGCAAGTGAAGTGTGTAAGAATAAACCTGTATGGCGCTCTGTTGTTCGTGCCTACCCCGCAAGGGACCTGGCGTGAAGTTATGTATGTATAATCTATAATACGAGTATATTTGTCACAAATAGAGCGCGTTCCTTTAGTATCTCACAACGCCCAAAATGCTCCGTCTGCTATTCCACATGGAGACCACGTTCGTTATGGTCGCGGCGAAACGTCACTAATGACATAATTATCTTCGATCACACAGCGCTCACAACGATCCATATCAAGAGCTGGGTCGAAGTGCGCGTTGACCACATAGCATTAATTCTCTCTATCCATTATCATTGAAAAAAAGGCGCGATTTTCAAATCAATGATGTGTACTTCGTCGTTAATGATACTTTTCACTAGTGTTTATGGTTTTAAAGCCCGCAACCAAGTAAAAGGAAAAATCGCGGTCGAGGAGGTGGTCGTAGTTAGTCTTTTGTGGAACGTAGCTATAATAACATAAAATAGTGATGTAGTTGTGGTATAAAAAGGTTCACCAGTGTTCAAATAGTTTTTTAAGCCGGGGCAATGCATTTCGTACACTACCGGGTCCTTTACTAGAGATTAGACCAAAGCGACAAGTCGAATCAGGCGAAAGTCAAATCACCGGCTTATGTGGGGACTCGAATACTCAATACTCCACTAAAACCACGCTCTTTCCATGTGCTCCGCGCTTATGGCAGGAAGAGCGTGAGACTTAAAACGTAATTACGCCCACGCTGATCCTAACGCATCATCAGTGCTTGAGAATTCCCCGGGAAGCAGTGGAAACTTATTTCTTCAATAGGGGTGAAGACTCCTCCGCTCTCTGGATGCTAGAGGTGGGCCCCCTGCAGAGTTTTCAAATAGATTTATTAACATTCCGCAAGCAATTTTAAATGTCCTTCACTATGCTAATTGATAGCTAGGACATACTCGTAGATATGTGTACAAGTTTCATATTCTACATACAATCACTTGAATTACAGTTTACATACTTTATAATATTAATTAATTAGGTTTAATTAGGGCAAGTTTTCTTCATTATACTTATTAAAAAATTATCCCACCAATTAAGTGTAAACAGCCTTGCAGATATTTGGGTAAGAAAATACCTTATATACCAAATATTAACTATTTGGACAGAGTTTCCCCTTTATTGTTCAGTCTTTGGTGTGTCTATTCACACCGCACAGTAAGCAATGAACACCGTCTACACGCCACACCGTCTTTTTATACAAAAATACTACGTAAACTACCCTACAAAATAATAATATTACATCATTGCTAAAGATAGCAATTACTTCATAGTGTTGGCAGGATCATATTATTATCTATGACGATTGTCTATGTGATATTAATATACTATATGGTTCTCATAACTGTGATGAACATCGCGTAACATAAGTTTATAAAATGTGTTAATTACTTACCAAAATTATTCCTCCGAGCCCATTGTACAAAATTGTTCAATTCTAATTAATATTTTAAGTACATTAATATTAAGCTAAACATTAAAAGCAAAAGTTAGTTATGGAATTCGGTAAAAGCGTTTATGGAAGCGATTATGAAATATCCTTAAAGTTCAACATCACGTTTTATAATCACTGTTAATGTTCCCTACGAGTTATTATCAACTTTGAAAAGCCAGCCGCTTTCATAATGGAAATATTTACTTTTATTATTTCTGTAGAACGATACTGTTATTTGTACAATAAAGTTATGTGAATAAATAAAACGCTTTCTTGAATTTTAATAATGCGTCTCAACTGTAGGGTTGCCATTCGTCCCGATACGTCGGGATATGTCACCATTTTTACCAATGTCGTCCCAACGTCGAGACGATCTGCAAAATGTCCCGACTAATAAGACCTAACCAACCCAACTAAAACTGAACACACCGAATCGTGATGTGGACAAATATGATAGCATATCGGTCGGGACTTGAAGCTTGCGGCGTGGAAGGAGAGAAGATAAGTACTGCTCAAATTAAATTACTTCGTAAGTAATTTAATTTGATTAATAAGATTTAGATTTTCGGACTGTCAGAGACTGTAAGAGGCGACAAAACTCAAAGCCAAGTGGTAGCGTATTTGCCCGTTTGATGGCTACCACTCCAGCTCTACAGTATGCCTTCATAAAAACCGTGTTGTGTTCCGTCAGTAGTGGTCAGGTTTCAGTCTCATTTAGAGACCGGCAGCACATTGGTGTTACAAATGTCTATAGGCGATGGTAACCAATATCAGCATAACATAGGTAATCCATGTCATCAGCACTATCACTATTAACGACTATTTCTTTCCGACAAGATTTAGATCTATACTATACATAGTCGTGTGAAGGGCATCGTTAGTCAGATCTTGGAAAATTATAATCATATTCTTAAATTACTTTTTTATGTGAATTTGGTGGTGAAATTTTAGCTTGCCGAGTGCTGAAGAGTAACTCGGTCTAACTTTTAAGCAATCAAGTGGAAAGTTTTGAAAAAATCAAGGTTTACGAGCTTAATTTTTTATATATTCACTTAATTGTACAGACAAATGTCCTACTTCTGCGCTGGGGCCTCTCACTATAGGGGAACGGCCGGTATATCTTGACCAAGGGGCTTGATAGGTGGCATGTCACGTATTTGAAATAATTATTTCTACATAATTATTACAGCAAGTTTAAAATTGAGTAGTCCATGCATGTACTAAAATCTGTCAAAACAGACAAACCCTTCGGAGATGCATCTACGAACTTGTTTAGGTTGCTAAAGTTGTACATTGCTAATTATGTAGCAATAATTCGTAACAGCAGGTTTGACACATGGGCTATGTGGATGTGCATGTTTCATCGTGATGTTTTCCTTCACGGTGGTAGTTGTAACAATATGCACATTTGGTCCGAAAACGGCACAAGTGGTGTATGCGTTCTGGCCAGGATTTTGATTTAGAAAAATTATTTGAACAAGTTCCATTTTAATATATAGGGTATTTCCAGTATTTAATTAAACTAGAGTTTCGTAACCAAAATCAGAAGCAGTAAGCATTCGTCGTCTTTACAGAACTATTCAATTATGCGTGGTCCGATTCGTACTCGGCCGATTCACAAATATTTTACGGAAAGTTAGTAAATGTTTAGTAGCCAGTACTGTAAATAGCCCTTTATGCGCCCTATACGAGCTTCTATAATTGCGCCCTTGTTTTTTTGTATATATTTTTTTTTTATTGCAGGTCAGCAGACAGGCAGACGGCCCACTTGATGGAGAGCGGTTACCATCGCCTATGGACATTTGCAACACCAAAGGTGCTACAAATGCGCTGCTGCCCTCTTAAGGGAGACTGGAACCTGGTCACTAATGCCGGAACACAACTCAAGGTTGTTATAGCGACATACCTTAGACCAGGGGTGGTAGCCATCCAGTCGGGCATATGCCCTACCACCAGGCTGTGGGTTGTTTTGTCGCCTCTTACGACAGGCCGCCCGGCCGCAGGAAATTGTATTCTTTCTCCGTTCCTGCACGGATAGAATACACATACATTATGTATAATATACACATATTATGGGTACCTACCCTACTTAGAGCAATACAATGTTTAGATCTATTTCATTCCGGGTGATAAAATAACGCACAAGTACCTTGATGTTGGTGGACCAATTATCTAATATTTTGGAAGATAAATCTATTTTTTTTAACTACAACACAAACACGCTGCCAAAAATAATGGGCGCGATATTTTGTCCAATTTAACAGACTTTTTGATGATACTGGAATGTAGATACGTGTGTTGCAATCGAGCACTAGGGACACAGCGGGAACTTTTAGTGGCTAATATCGAGAAAGATAGTATAATACAGATACTACCGTTCAGCATTTTATGTGGCTCTCGGGCGATTCTCTTGTATCCATTTGCGCGCATCATCGATCGCAACCAAATAGTTTTTTAAACTTAGGTATATCTTTTGAAGAATTTTCTATTTCAAGTATCTTGTTACCAACAATGATAAACATTAATTAGTGATATTTTAACCAACATTTAATGATCTAGCATGAGTTTTAAGAAGACGTGGTGCGGACAGCGATGCCGCTCAAGTAATGCACCCTCTTACTAAATCGTTCTCATACGATTAGTATTTGTGCAAATGAAGAGTATACATACAGTATACCAGTAACTTCCCTCAAGCTCTGAAAGCGAGAAATGGGCGGTTGGGGAACAACAATGCGTATAAAAGTAGTAATTTAATAAAGATTTATGTTCTACATCAAATAAGCTTCGGGCCGGTAAGCCTGAATTTGGTGAGACCCGTAAAACAGGGTCAGTTTACAACCTCGATGATTTGCTATATCTAAGAACGAATAGACATGGCCAAATCGTTTTGTGAATTGGGCCGTTTACTTTTGTCGTTTAATTTGGATGAATCAACCAAAATAATTCATATAAATATAAAATTAAATATAGCTGGATAACATCGTTTCATTTCTGCCCCTTTGCACCAAATTTATTTGATTTGGTTGAACCATTATTTACTTTATTCTGTGCATATAATTATTTAGCTTTGATGTCATGCTAATAAAAGCTAATTGCCAGTATCAACGCACACTTAGGCCCGCTTGCATACCGATCGCCTTTAAATATATTAGTTATAAACTGCCATATACGTTTTACACAAAACGTATTGACAGTTCTTTAAACATATTTTGCGACAAACTGAATTGACAAATTATTGAATACATTTTTAGATGTATTGTATAATGTATTTAGAAGGTTCATTAAAACATTCTCTAACTGTAACTGATTATAAATATCATGCATGTGATAGGTATATCAAAATGATGTTTTAAGGTATCTAATACAATCTATAGACACTTCAATTTCATATAGTGATTCTCCAAAAGTGGCCGCTTCAATGCCTCGGAAATCCGTTATTAATCTATGATCCTTTCTGTTCCATTGCAAACCTACATTCACAATTGTCATCATTTTAGATGAATAGTCTCCTCGGTCGTGTTAAGTTCGAATATCGAATAACCAAGTTTCCCATTTCCAATATCGCAAATAACTCTCCCCCAAGTAAAACGAGGGAGCACAATTTATCTCTGTAGACTGAAAGAATAAAATTGGGCCATCTGTTATATAGCTGCGAATAGTTTTTTCTATGACAGCTATAATCTTAAGTGATAGATATTTACTTTCATCCTATTGTTGAAACAACCTGTTCGTAACGACGCTTACCGATATTGCAGACCTTCTAGAAAACTCGACCGAGAATCGATCATTTCAGTTATCACCCCCGTTTCTCGTGGGGGTAGGCAAAGGATGATGGATCTCCACTTGCGACGATCCTGACAAACAACATTCGCTTCATCTACTTCCATATATCTTGTCGTACATGCACGCGACAGATGACCATTATTGGTATGATTAAAATTTAAAGCAATTTTTTTTTCTGAAATACTCAAAAGCATAAGAATAGATTATAATCTATAGGTCGATTTGCGAATAAGTACCTATTACTCAAGAATAAGGACTCCTATTATTCCAATAATTGGACTAGGTACCAAAAGAAATAACTACTTTCCTACTCTTCTTTTGTAAAACTACTAGGATTTAGCTAAAGCGGGCATTACGTTATCCAATTTTCAGTGGTAAATTTACTGCTTTAGCTAGATGAGCAAGCGTGACAGCGTCCATACAATAGTACTAGATGAATGACTATAATAACTGCCTTTACATCATCCAATCACAGCATCCAATTTTATTGTCAGTTTCAAAGTTATATTGAAACAATACGAGCGTAACATAGCAGAGAAACTGCCAGAGTTACTTAGAGAACAAATGATTAGCTATGCCATTGTCTCATAGTCTTACAGTGAGCGATGCAGCAGATTCTGCGAAGCGGAGAAGAACAGTAGGAAAGCCAAACCCTGCATTTCGAAGCAGACGCTCAGAAAGCAACCGGCATTTACATTCGGGTGATAATTAAAATAAAACTAGTATACAATATAAACACATATTATTACCTATAACTAAATGAACATAAACTCAATCAACGTCTCCTATCCACCAAAACACTAAACAATTTTCTGGACTATTTGAATACTTTAAATCTTGATCTACTACTGTTCTCTCTTCACTAAATTCATTTTGAACTTCAGGTATATTTTCTTCTAACAATTTTACTGGGTCAGTAAAATGATATTGTCCAGATCCTGTCGCTAATATTGGTCGATATGGATGTATTGAAACACTATTACAGCAGTCTTTGTGGAGGGGATACTGTAAAAAAATGTTTTATAATATCAGCTTTTAGAAGTTACACCCTCCCCACCAAGTTCACAGAGGCTCGAAAACAACCCTTTCCCTTGCTTTGCCATTTGACATTCCTTCACAAAAATTGATTCTGACAAGCTAAACTATAATACTAATATTATAAACGCGAAAGTTTGCAAGAATTTATGTTTGTTACACTTTCACACAAAAACTACTGAATGGACTTTGATGAGACTACAATAATAAAGCTTACACATCAGAATAACACATAGGCTATAATTGAAGATATGAGTGGATGAAGGTGATAAGTCGCATAATTCCAATTCTGAGTAAATCGAGATAAAAGTTTTACTTTTATTTTAAACTGAACTGAATATAACACCTTTTTCAACTCTTTATTTTTTAAATATGCCTTATATCTATGGTCATGGTCATTTGGTATCGACTTATAACCTTCTTCTACGCAAAAAAAAGCAAAAAACCGAATATGCGACATATCACCTTCATCCACTCACGTCTTCAATTTATAAAGGTATAGCGTGAATTAACTGAAATATAATGATTTTCCATTACCACGCGTGTTTGACCGCGGGGCGTATCTAGTAATAATAAATGTGTTTTATTATTTTTTAAATTAGCTAATCTGATTCCTGCCATTGCTAATTGATATTTCAATAATATTATGACACCATTTCAGTTTTCATCAAATCAACCTCAAGAGTCCTAAATGATTTTCACTATTTCATATACTTTAGAAGGGTTATGGCCCTGAAGGTTTCCACTTGAAAAATTTATCCTATATATTAAATATTTCAAGACATACCTTGTAAGTGGCTTCATCACTTCCAACATCTAAGCCATCTAAACTTGATTTCCAGTCTACATGATCCACATCCCATACTTTTACAACTCCATTTGTTCCTCCCGTCACTAAATACTTTCCACATGGCGATATATCAAAATAAACTCTCTGATTCGTATCTACAGCTCTTGTTAAAATATTCAGTGGTCTACGATAATACCTAATATCCCATACTAAAAGTCTGTGATCTTTCCGAGCTCCAGAAACTAGCTTCAGGCCATCTGGGGTGAACTTCATATGGGTTACACCACCTAGAAAACGATTTTAAACAAAAATATTAGATTAGATTTTACCATAGGGCAAATAAAAATAAATAATTTTGTTCCTTATTCTGAATATTTTTCATGTCATGCAGCACCTGTTTATTTAAAGAGTCACACTATTTCTTTAAACTTTCACCATCACTGATGTATAAATATAATATGCTCCAGCAAATGTATATGCAATATTCTATTTAATAAATGAATCAAATTTATTTTGGTAATGTGAAAATGGATTAGAAGAACTATACAAACCTCCATGTCCATGCATTTTGCCAATACTTTTGTATGTACCAGTGTCACTTATATTGTAAAGGCTTATTGTTGTATTCCACGATCCCACTGCTAAGATATTACTGTTGGTTGCAAAACATGAGGCTGGGCTCGATATCTTGTACTCAGCAAAGTCTCTCCCAGGCCTAAAATAACATCAGCTGAGCAGAATGATTATAAATACAGATATGTTATAAGGATTCATTTTTTACCACTATTTATTCATTCATTTGTAGATCGCTGTTGTGGCATGGTACCTTTGCTCAGTTGGCTTGTGAGCTTTGGTCTGTGTACTGTTTTCCAGAAATAGGGGTTGCAGAAGGGAAGAAGAAGTATGTAAATTAATTGTTTTTCTTATGTACCCACCCAAAATTCATTTTACATCAAAAATGTATTATATTCTAATGTATTAGAACAAAATGTTTATGGCTTAAAGGCAAAAGTTACCTACCTACTATAAACTTCATAAATAAAATATAAATAAGTATTATCTATGAAATCGTGTTTCTTGTTTTTCCTATTTATGTGAATTTCTTAGTTGCATTTTATTTGATTTTTCAACAACTTTCTTGTCTTTTTGGACCATTTTGAATATTTTTATGTTGGCTAATGGAGTTTGATTGGATTTTTCACCTTTGGACAACTGTTTTCAATATAGGTGCAATATTAGTTAAAAACATAAGTGACATTACATTTACAAAAATATTAATATCTCAAGAACTAGACATAGCAGAAGGGGTAAGTAAAGTAAGTGTTCCTGCATGACTTCCCGCTGCCCCGGCGCCCTCCTATTAGTTAATTAAATGCACCCTATACCACACCCAATTGTTGGATAAATGCTTATTAGGAGTAAAAGGTTTAAATAGAAATTATAGAATTAAACATATCCATAATAAGTAGACGCTGGCGAGAGTCAGAGCTTGATTTATATATACTTGTGACTCGATGTTGGCAACTTGCTTTTTAATAATTATTTAGTTAAATAACATCAGAATTAACTTACCTACCTCTCAACATCAAATGTCCTTAGGACTTTCTTATATCCACCAACAATCCTGGTGCCATCTAAATTGAATGTAACAGATATTGCAGGTTCCATTTCATCCACATGATTAAAACCTCTGTATGAACAACGCAAAGAACCATCAAATGCATCCCACATCTGTATTGGTGCATTTTGTCTTGTTGTTAGCCAGCTGAAAAACCAACGTTGAAAATGTAATCAAATTATTTTTTCATTACATTATGGTCTAATTCTAGTAATTTGATTGATCTGGCAGAGATTATGCACTACTAAGGCAGTTTGTGCATTTTGTTACCGTACTAAATTTTCTGTCAGGAAAAGAAAACTTTAAGAAGGAACTTGGACATCATGGTTACTATTTATTGATCAGGTAAAACCCCTGGGTCAATTTGAAAGCAGCAATTCCAGATGAGTCACAATTGCTTTTATTAATTGTAGCTAAAGTATTCACTTACCAACAAGTTTCAGGATATGCACTATTCATACCAGGATACCAACAAAAATCATAAACTAATCCAGCTTCTTTCACATGTATAACCGAATCTAAAATATCTATCATTCGAACTGAAGTCACAGTATCCACGTATAGATCTCTTGGAAGTTCAGTGATATGTACACCATCGTTGTTAACTACCGAAAGGCAGCACGTTCCGTCTGGAGACCACTTGCAACCTCGTAAATAAGGTTGTACTTCCTGTTTTGCATTTTTCGATCTAGACCACGATGAATTGGAGAGTTCTAATAAAGTTTTGCCGCTAAATAATTTAGGAAATTGATAAGTTTGATATGTGCTTAGAACAGATTCAGAGTTCATACAAATTTTATCATCAAGGCTTTCAAGAATGGGTTGATGATTAAGGTTTTGGTTGTTGATTGAATTTCCATTTTCATGCCTTCCATTACTAGTATTTGTTATGTAAATTTACAACGTTTATTCATAAAACTAGACAACCGCAAAACTAGTAATAATATAACCATTATTTACCAATACATTTCAATACAACACGTCAAATCACAGATAAGTATTAATTTAGGTGTCAACTGTTAATGTCAAAAGTTTATGTACCAGTTTATGGAAATAGCTTTTTTATTATTTGATTACAATGGCAGTCAAAACAACTGATTTAATTTGTGGAAGTGTTTTTTTGTGTTTCTTTATAGGCAAACTGGCAGACGGGTCCACCTGATGGCAAGTTGCTACCATCGCTCACGGTTATCTGCAACACTATCACTAACGCCTTTAAGCCCCATAATGTAGCCCTCTAAAGAAAACCCCGTGACGGAGCTCATTCCATAACTTGCTCGTGGCGAGCGTCACGTACAGTGGTTAGCTTCTAGGCGTTTTTGTTCATATAGACTTAAAAATCTTATGATGTTATAGAGATTAGGTCTAGATTAGAATATAGAGATTTGAAGATCTAGAAAAGAGAGATATTATGGAGGAAAGTCTATTGAAGTATGTTACACACACATTTATACATCATAAGGTGTGTGCATATTACAAGTCGCGGGTGACGGACGTGGCTAAGGCTCAAGTCATAGACGTCACCTCGAGGATTCGGAAGTCCTAATGCAATCTGGAGAGTGTGCTGTGGTTCTAGAGTGGACATTGTGTGGATGTGTCGTCAGCCGCGGATGATTGACTTATCCCGTAGTGTGTAACCAACCTTCAAGACATGTTTGGAGGTCCGGAAAATTTCTAAAATTGACAATATAAGTTGTCAATATCAATATTACCAAATTGTCAGCTGTTCTCTGTCTACGGCTGTGTCCGTTTTCAGTCGCACTGATTATTTCCATCAGTCTGAATAATAATTTTCGGTCTTGTTCAGGAAATTTGTCTGTTTAACATTTTGTCGTCGTTTTAATCGTTAGGCAAAATTGAAACACAACCGAGGCGTAAAGTTCACTGTTCAATATTATTTTTCAATTTCAATGGTACAATGTTAATAGTAGAATTGATTCGCACCGATTTTTGTAATTATTATTTTGAATTGGTGTCTTAATTTATTTATTTTCATACTTTTAAATACAATATGGTGTTGTTGAACTATTTGCAGATGCAATTTAAATTATTTACTCGAAGTTTGCGAATCGCTTCGAGCCGTTTGTCGAAGACGATGTCGTTCACGGAGTCGCCCGCAAAAGCTTCGAAATGTTGTGAAATTAGTGTTGAGGGCCCTCCACCTTCATACGCTATGTACGAAGCCTTAAAGGATTCATGCCAGAACAACGCTACCTATTTCCAACCTGACGATAGTGAGAACGGCCAGCGTTTGTACCAAGGCTTTATGACTCTAATTGACCACATAGACACCGTTTGGCCGCTCGTAGACCATGTAAGGAAGGTATGTAATCACGACTTTCCTTATTTGTATAAACAGTTATAAAAAATATAATAACACTTGGTTCAATAGTTTTGTATGCTCAATATAAGATCCATATTTATTTTATTGAAAATTAATTAAAAACAATTAATTTTCAGTGATTATGTTACACGAGAATTTTTAATGGTTAAAATAATTCTTTAGCATGATTAACTCCAATTTGTAATGGCAAGTTTATATTGAATGTTAGTAGAAAAATTGAATTAAATAGGAATATTAATTAACCAAAGATGAGGAAGTTAAATTATCCTCTATCCCTGAACAATATAGTCACAGCTGACATCACATTTATAAAAGATATAATAAACAGACTGTATTTATATCCAGTCCCTATTTCATATTTTATTCTTAGTGGCAAAAGAAATTTCCTGCAGTTATCTATTAATCTAGTAAAGATAGAAAAAAAACTAATTCCAATTTTTAAAATATAAGTAATTCATTTGAATTCAACATTTATAATAATTTATATATCAAATGTATATACTTAGTTATACAGGCACCCTAGTTGCCAGCCAACTAGTTTACTGTCGGATGTAGGAGTTCCCCACATTGATTTACATATTCTGTTCATTCAAGTTTCAACAGCTTTCTTTCACAGCAAATGTTGGCTGTTCAATCAAATCAAAACCCCACTTAAATCCTGTAAATTCATTATCTATAGCCACCCAATTTCTATATCTGCCTATACAGTCATTTAATCTACTATTGATTTAAATTTGATATAGATCCCTATAAGTAATGCCAATTTTTTAACACTGGTAAATTAAATGAATAGATATTCTTTAGAAAATCAGCATGAATTATAGCTAATAGCATAGTTAGTAAGTCTCACCAGGAAACTAATCAAAAAAACAAATTTAAATCTTTCACTATAGTAATCATTTGTAACACTATAGACAAAATAAATTTCTTCAAACTTTTGACTGAAACTTCATTAAAAAAAATTTGTACATAAAAAGAACCTCAAATAAATGTGCATAGATAAAGACATTAATGTAAGTGGATGAAGCAAAAGGGGTTTCATGATAGCAGCTAGTTTAGAGATCCAACTTCACTGTCTACACCTATAAGAAAGAAAGAATAATTAATATGTATGTATAAACATATGACCCACACATTTGAAGCAATTATATTCTATTGAAAAATGTATACAAAGTATACTTCTTTACTTTTGACTTCTTATAATATACTGAATGATAAATAATAAACATTTTAAATAACCACATATAATTCTTTATCATTTTTGAGTATTCTTTTATTTAAACATTATGAGTACTGTAGGTATAGATTATATAATAAGTGTATTGTGTCTAATGATATAAATAGAATAAATACATCCTGATATGATAATATTTGTAAGACTGATCTCAACTTTAATCTTTATGTCATGATATCTATGGATTTATTTAGATTATGTTACTGTAAATTGGATTGGTTTTATTGTTAAGCTAAACAATTATCTTTAAATACTATCCCTATTATTATTATAAATACAAAATAACTCTGTCTCTCTGTACTGTTTTCATGGAATAACTATGGGACTGAGATAGCTGAAGCTACACACGAGGGGAAAAATTGTGACTAAAATAAAACTAGTTGATTAGATAAGGCTGAACTTTGGAATACCTTTCTATTTAGGTGCACTTCTAAGACTATAAATTGTAACACACATAGATTTTAGTAAATAACAAAAAAATGCATTTTTACATATACCCCATTTGTTATGAAGCCCTCATTATTATATAAATATAGTAAGTAATTAATAAAAATAGTAATGACTCATACTTTAAGTGACCTTTTTTCTCATGTAAATGAAAATTGTAAACTTGTTTTGTGAAAACTATAAAAAAGTTAATCACTCTAGTATGTATATTTAAAATGTTTAGCACCATTTTATTGTCCACCTACATTGCAAGAATAGCTCTGAATTTCCTTTAAATTAGGTTGCCTGGTTGATATAGCTTTAAACAATTGTTTTGGCAAGAAAGTATTACGTTTTAATTGTTTATTTTGTGAGCGATTAAGCTGTATACATGCCAGAATATTTCAGTGCATTTTTTTTCATGAAGTCTGTTAGTCTTCCTATACAACAAAGTGCATGTATTAAACAATTCAGTACCATCTGGCATAAATACTGTAGATTGATACAGATTAGATCTAGGTAAAGATTATATTATAACTATTTGTAATTATTTAGCCTTTAATGATTATGCTAAGGAATTAAATTTTTGTGTTAACATAAAAATAGTCCTTAGATTGACATTACGAAAACAAATATAGTACTATCGTAGATATAAACCTAAACGTATGCATATAATCATGGATTACTACAGTATTGTTTTGCGGAAAATGAAATATTCTGAATTAAAACCACATATTTAATTCATTTGATTAACTATGATATCTCGTAGTAGCGTAATGGCTAGCGCACGCGTGCCAAACAAAGGGCGCGGTTTCTCGAATCCTAGCTGGAACGCATGCACCTCTTAAGGCGTGTTCCACTTTGTCGTGATGACAGATAATCGTGTTGTTTTAAGTGTCGTGGCTTATATGTTTAATAGCCACGATTGCTTGCTTCATCTTCCTTCTTTTCAAAAATTTCATTACATACAATATTA
This sequence comes from Dendrolimus punctatus, assembly GCA_012273795.1. Lineage (NCBI taxonomy): Eukaryota > Metazoa > Arthropoda > Insecta > Lepidoptera > Lasiocampidae > Dendrolimus > Dendrolimus punctatus. The sequence continues at coordinate 5,702,358 of CM022542.1, forward strand.
AAATTTCGTATTCGTCCATTGAATTCATAAACGACAAAGCGACTGCCGTGAAATGATAAAATGTCGTCACGATCCAATGGGAACAGCTAGATACGATAGTCGCTAAACGATAAAAAAATTTGAGTCGTTATAATGGGAACAGCTAGAGACGACAGTCGTCCAACGATAGATTAATCGTTACGATATAGTGGGAACGCGCCCTTACCCTTTATTATTGTTTATATTATATTGTGACAATATATATTAATATATTGTTACAATTGCCACGTGCTTACAACGGTGAAGGAAAACATCGTGGTGAAACGTGCACATCGAGATAATCGTGTATTGTGTAAAACCTGCCAAGCCACCTTGGACAAGCGTGGCGGATATACCACCGTTCACCTACGATGGGAGGCCCGAGCTTAGTAGTGGGACGTTTATGGATTGTCCTTATGGTATTTAATTAAATCGATTATTTTTATCTTCTCTTCTTTTTTTGTTTGCTTATTTTGGCCGGTTTGAATCTTATCAACCACTGAAGAAATATGTGAATATGATAATATTAGATGAACGACCCGTGTGTGCTGTCAGATCGTATTACTCTTCATATTATGAACATTCTTCATATAATTAGACAAAAATGTGAAGTACCTAATATTTTATGTGGTTGATGTTGTCTAGCAGTTCATTTGGGAATTTTACTGTTGAATTTGCATATTTTGAATTGTAAATTAAAGCAAAAGTTAATGACCTTCGTTTAAAAGTCTGTAGTTTCGTAACAAGAACATTGCGGTAATTTTTATCACCATCAGGAAATAATAGCATTCTTATGTATCTCAATTAATGCGTAAAACTTGTTTTAAAATAGTTGTCAAGGTTAAATCAGTACATTAAAACTATACAAACTGTTTTTTTAAGGCCTGCAAAAAGTGTCGCGCAATCGTAACTGTGTCTTGTTCAGATTTTTATTTGCAATTGCGTTTCCCTTCATTCTTATTTATAAATAGTATCATGAAGGTTTATATTTATCATATAAGTAGCAGAATTTTCCTTGATATTATAAATAGGAAGTATTAATTCCACTTGCTATGGCAACTAAGTATTTTGTACATAATTGTACAGGATTATTATTACTAAGGGAATTACCGTAAACCTTCTCGAAATTGTTATTTATTGATCAGTACAAAATTACTTGCTTCTAACTCTTCTCGTATGCTAAGATTTCATAGTCATTTTTAGTAAGAAACACTTTATTGCACACTAAAATAAACAATTACAAAAAATCTATATTTACTATACTTTCTAGGCAAAACAGTATCTATCTTATTATTAAAAGCGATCTCTTCCAGGTAACCTGGATATTAGCTAATCTGGCGATGGTTACAATTGCCACGATGCCACATGATGGTTTTTTTATTTTTATTGCAGGAGTTCAGCAGACAGACAGACGGCCCACTTGATGGAAAGCGGTTACCATCGCCTATGGACATTTGCAACACCAAAGGTGCTACAAATGCGCTGCTGCTCTCTTAAGGGAGATTGGAACCTGGTCACTGATGCCGAACACAACTTGAGGTTGTTATGGCGGCATACTCTAGACCAGGGGTGGCAGCCATCCAGTCGGGCAAATGCCCTACCACTTGGCTGTGGGTTGTTTTTTCGCCTCTTACGACAGGCCGCTCGGCCGCAGGAAATTGTATTCTTTCTCCGTTCCTGCACGGATAAAAGGTGGTGTAGAAGAAAGGGAGCAATAGATACCCTTCTGTAATTGTCGTGTCCGGTTATGTTTCTGCCTTTTTTTGTAGTAGCATAGATTCGCGTTTGATCATGACTTTGCCCGATGTAGTGCAGAGATATGGTCTGAAGTACCCTTACCTAAAAGATACCTATTGACACGGCAAAACACGCAGGTGCGCAAGACGAAAGTAGACGAAGAGTACTTCGTTTGCTTAGAGTTTAGGTGGTATACCCACCATAGCCGGTATAATTGTAAATGTTAGTGTTTTTCTAAAAAAAACTGCCGAGTCAATATGAATGAAACAGGAAGGTGTAGTATATGTATTTAGCGCTAGAAAATTATGTAGTGATACCGCTATAATAATAGAATATGGAGTTTCACCACACATGTAGCCATCGGCTGATTTTTTTTCTGTATACATAGTCGTGTGATGGATATTATTATTCAGATCTTGAAAAACGTAACGAAGATCTTGATTAATGAAGGCAATTAGATAGCGAAATATTAAAGCTAATTTGCATTGATCCAGCTACTGACTGCAAATTCAGAAGAAGCCAGTGCCAACTTCATACTCGAATCGTGTGAATTGATTTGAAGTCGGTACAGAACTACTAAGTCTGACTTCAATATTCCCGATTAGATATTTTGAAGTCAGTCCACTCCCTAAGTCAGTAGTTTGATCAATGTAAATCAGTCTTTGCCTCCTAAAGTTGCAAAAAATGTGCTTTCCGTATGACTTTTAAACTATGAAGTGAAAAATCAAAATGAAAGATATAAAGAAAAACTTTCAAAGAAAGTTATTTTAAACAATATACATTGAGTGGATTTCGAAATATTTTCGAAGGTATTTTATATAGGTGTTTACGATTACATGTTTTTTCTTGTACCTATTTTTTGTTCACCTGCATACCACGCATAATCTACCAGTTTGAAACAGGCTATATTAATAACATTTTCAAAAAACCAGGAAGTTGATTTCGAACTTTTACATCTCTCAGCTTTATTATTAACTAGTACTTCCGGCGTTGTCCTGGCCTGAAAAAAAAATCCATTCCAGCGTATACTAGGTCCGATTGTGAATCTAAACCATCTCCGGACCAACTCAAACACATTTTTTTTACACTTTGGGTTACATTATTGAAGTTTTAGTAGGGATCCCTAATTTTTTCTAGTAATAAATATAGCCTATATTAATCTGAAATAATGTAGCATTCTAATCATGAAATATTTTTTGTAATCGGTCCAGTCGTTTTGCAGCGTAGTCGTTACAAATATACAAAAATACGAATCTTTCCACTTTCTAATATTAGTATAGATTACGTTTTAAGTTTTATTGATGAGTAGGGAGGGTGGGTTCTCACGGTTTTTCGTACCCCGACTCCCAATATCGTTGAGACGGCTCTGACGACATAACCGGTGACGTTTGTTACCGTTACAGAACCTTTCGATGTGCGCTGTGTCCTAAGCACTTATCCAGTTTATTTTAATTTCAGGTAGCACCGCTGTACGATTTCGACGCCAAGTGTCCAGGCAATGGATATCGCAGTTTCGTTTCTGTGGTCGACTCTTGCGTCCTTCATGGTCTGAAACTAAGTCGACAAGTTTGCACCGGTAGAGACGCCTTACTTTTTCGTAAAGGCCATTTCATGAAGTTAGTCTTAAATATAATTTTATTATTGTTATCTCACATTCAAATGTTGTAGGTGCTGTAGTCAATTTATCAGCGTCTCATTTATGTTGGGTGCGACCCTGCTCAACGATACCACCGGGGTCCCTATACATGCCGGGAGCTATGCTTCCCTTTGGTAGCGAATATGACCGCTGGGATCTCCCACTTGGGTGATAATAGTACCTCCTTATTTAGAGGTACTACCCTAACGTGGTAAGTCTCCCACGTCGGTTAGTCCTCAAGCAGATTTCCCCTCGCCAAAAAAAGGGGTCTCCTACATCGTCTGAATTTAAGCTTTAACTATAACTTCCAATGAAAACTATTTTTAAAAGTCATATGAATTACTTGTAGTAATAGCTTCTTAATCTAATCTAATTTACATCTCTGAAACGAGTTACTACTACAAAAAAAAGCAAAACCCTCCCAAACACCAACTAAGTGTTAAGATTTGGTCCAACTGGTTTTTAACCCAACAGCAAACTATGAGACCAATACGTAGTACATTCTTTCGATTGTTTGGACTGGTATCAAATCGTGCTAGCACAAACCTTTATTCATCTCATTTTGACTTTCTTTTTATCTAATTATATTTATCGTTTAATATTTTTGACGTGATTATTTCATAGGGAAATTGAAGCGTGTAGCCAACTACTTGCTTCACTTGGGACGTGTTTACATCACCTCCATACATTGCTGTCATGGGCGCCACCAGGAGAACTATTTCCCACTGAGCCACACACCCCAGAGGAGTTATTTGCACAAGCAGACACAATAAATCAATATTGTTTCTATGGAAGGTGTCTCGGGTTTCAAGTAAGTTGATTAAGTTATATGAAACTCTTAAGTAAACTGTAAAAATACAAGTCAGTACAGTGTGTTTAGACGATTGATTATTACAGGTTTGGGTGTAATCATATCTCACATTAGCAATAATATCACATCTCAAAATGTTAAATATAAATTATTTAATAATTATTTTAGTTGATTAAGGTTTCGATTCTATTTTGGAATAAACTATATCATATACACACATAAATAAATATATAAAAATTTAGCATTTTTAATTTTCTTCAACCTTTAAAGTTTTTGAATGATGACATTATTTTATCGTCATTGCAATATTTATTTAACCACCAATAATTGCAATTCACAGAGAAAGTAATGCAATGATTATTGTTACATACCGAGAAAGACCCCACAGCTGTATGTTGTAAAAACGAATTCTTTTATCTACTTCGTGTTTAAACTTTAAAAACATCCATTGTTATTGTACTTATTTTATGGCTGTAATTAGTGTCGAACGACTTAATCCTTGTTTTTATTGCGTTGCCAGATGTGCGGTTAACGCGGCCCCTTTTACACAGTTAGTAAAAAACAACCGAACGGAGGGTGGGGCGGTCAATCGACGACTACGATACGATTAAGACGTGTGAAGTACTTTCGATTAGCGACAGAGTGACGGACTTTTTGCGTGTTGAATTGCATTGAATCGTGCAATGTGAACTGGTTTCATTCAGTTTTATTTTGTACTTGTTTTATACGTGTTTGTACAGTTCTAATAAAGTAAATAAAAAATTCCAACGGGATTTTATTTCGAGTTGTCTCTGTTTGTCTGTGGTTCGTAACAATATACATAGCCTTGATAGATTTGGATAATTCGTTATCGTTCTAGACAAAAACAATAAAGGCAAATAGATATCATGTTTCGTTCCCCCTAATGGTTAAAACTATGGTCACTTCAGGAACGAATACAATACAGAAAGTAGATATCGTTATTAGAGATACAGACAAAACTCGGTTTGTCCTCGCCAATTAATATACCTATTCAATCTTATGAACGTGCATAATAATTAGATTTCTGCGTATGTATATAATCTTAAGTAATGAATGAACGGGGAGAGTACGAGTCTTCGTATTAATTGCACTCCTTTCTCCTTGCTGCGATTGAGTCATGGGTTCTTGAGTATCATCCCATACACCGGGCTCGCTAAACAACACATCATACAACCCAAATATACATATCTCATCTACAGAATGATTTTTCGAAAATGTATTGATTTTATCATTCATTTGGTTTATATGTAGGATATTTCTGTAGCGGGATAAACGTATGATGTATTATATGTATCTCAAATAAGACACTACCATAGGATATAGATTCACAATTTACGCGATTGAAATGTTTGGAATACTCAACTAGTCTTTATTTTAATAAATTTGCCTCTAAAACTATTTTATTTCTAGTACTAATGTCCGGATTGTACACGGCCAAAATTTAAGCACAGTGACTTGAACTGATAGCACTCATTTGTTGTGATTTAGTGCATTTTAACTGATTTCAACTATTATTGATATTGATTATGGACATAAGTAATTATTGTAATATGATATCACAATTGGACCTACTTATGCAAATGGAACCAACCCACATACTGACAGTTTTGAGAAAAAGCCGTTTTTATTTAAATTTTGCAAAAAAAATATAGAATATTGTATATTCTAATGTACAATATTCTAAATATCTTTTCCAAAATATAGACACACGTATTGTATGCACTTGTATGCTAATGCTTTGTATAATATAATTATTATAAGAATATTTGTTCCCTTTGGTTTTTAGGTCACCCAATAGCCTGGATAACTTGTTAATTAAACGACGGCATTATTATTATTTAAACAACAGTTTGATAAATATAATCTTATGAATATGTCTATATTCAACAACTTTGTATGTATACACAGCTGTACGAAGTCACGAATGTTGCTTAAATTAATTAGCGGGTTTAAGAAAACAAAGGTCCATATTAATCATGGGAAATATGTGAAGTTGATTTTTGCACTCATTATTAAGCAATTTACAAGTTTCAGTTTGTTTTTATAGCACTGTGAATTAAGTACATAATGATATTGACCTTGAACACAAACAATTATTGCAATTTTTGATTCAAAGTTTGTCTTTGTATTATTTTAAATTTTCAATGGCAATATATACTTGATAGTAAGTAAGGAAGGGATAATCATTAATTCTCACTTGACGCTATATGCGTATCAATCTATACTAATATAATAAATTAATAATATTATAAACAGGTAAAGTTTATGACGTAGGGGGTAATCTCTTGATCTACTAAACCGATTGTGAAAATTCTTTCACCAGTGGAAAGCTACATTATTCCTGAGTGACATATATTTGATTGTGATTAAAAATAATATTAATAATATTTTTTTATTTTTTCTGATGCCCAGTGAAGTGGACACGGGTTAGCTAGTGATCTTATAAAGAAAGATGGTGAACACCTTATGGAACGGAAAAGTTCGAAAGCGGTCCTCGGTCTTTGAATCGGGTGGTTTAGACGTAATCGTGATTAATCCTAGGAATCTGCCTATCATCATGTCGCACACTTAATCCAATACTGTCACATCTAAAATTGTATTAAATCGACTTTTGGCTGCCATCTATAGTAAAACATGGAAATACATGTAATCCTAATGTAAGTGCTTATCCTGGTTTAATAATAGAGATATCCACTAGTGAGGCATTGTAATAATACTGATAATCATACTTATAAAAAGCATTTTTTGGTTCTCCTATAAAGTTCACTTTTTTGTATAGTGACAAATGTTGAATGAAGCGTGCTGTGTGTGATGATGATAAATTAAAAAGAAAAAGTATTAATATGTTAAGAATATGAAACATGTAGGTTAACTGCTATTAATTGACCTTTAATAAACCTTTAAATAAATAAAAACTAAATCACCAAAAAATATAATAAAACATCTTTTATCATAGTTGGAAGTAAAGACTGCGCTCAATGGGGCTTTTAGTTAGCAACAAATGTGTAATAGACGGCTGGTTATAGAAAAAATAGGTTTGCGTAGCGTTCTGCGAAATGAGCATAATATGCAAAAAAGTATCGCTGGAATGGCAGACTGTGTGCGATTAGAACCATTTTTTTAAGGACTTTATCTGTATCTGTGTACACACAAGTATATATATTCGCCGGTACTGGAAACAACTATACTAAGATGTATTATTTCCTTCACAGTTTTTGCCTTCAATGCGCGGAATACTAAAAGGTATATCCATATGTATGGCGGGTTTCTCCGAAGCGTATTACTGTCATGGAAATTTAATCAGTTCAGTGTGGACTGGAGGGCAGTACCTCATTGACCCAGAAATGAGGGCCAGGCGTATTGTCAACATATCGCAGTCGGCAAGCATAGAGTTCTGCAAGGCTTTCTGGTTCCTAGCTGAAAGTGGTAAGAGATGACATCTTAAATATTTTCTTATTACTACTTTTTTTACTGATTTTTAAAATTTATTCTAGGTATTCAGCAGACAGGCAGACGGACCACTTGATGGAAAGCGGTTACCATCGCCTATGGACATTTGCAACACCAAAGGTGCTACACATGCGCTGCTGGTCTTTTAAGGGAGACTCGAGACTGGAACCTGGTCACTAAGACCGGAACACAACCCAAGGTTTTTAGGGCGGCATACTCAAGACCAGGGGTGGTAGCCATCCAGTCGAGCAAATGCCCTACCTCTGACGAACTACTATACTATTACTATTTATTTCGGATTTATGCCAAAATCAAAATGGTTAAAACTACCAAATAAACAAAGTAGATGTACGGTTCACTGCATGGTCGATCTACGACCCTATACAGAGCACCCTTAAGGGCAGACCGCCTGGCGACCAAGAATGTAACCTGGCTGCGGCAAGCAGCGAGTAATGACCATCAGGCGATAAGGGGATATCATTGGCACCTTTGAAGGAGGCAAACTATCTACACCGCATGGTAGTCGTCTACGTTTGAAGAGTAGGTTTGTGTGAACTTTCAATTTTCAACAACAGTTTTTAGTTTTCTGGGTATACATTTTTTGCCCACTATTTATAATAGTAACAATCCCAAGAAACAATGTTATTTTAGCCTAATGCTGAGAGTGAACCGTTTGTTGGATTGAGTTGAAACTTGGTACAGTTGTGATTGAAACTTGTGTGGGGTTTCCGCCCTATTACCATAACACACAATAAGTAGCATTCCAGTTATATCATATCAGTCATCGAGAAAAGGATTTGCGACGTACGCCGACAATTAAGCTAATACAGTTCACTTCTGTAAATTCGGAAAAAATAATCAAACTGATTCATAAAAAATCAAACATGAATTTGAGTTCCTTTCGTAAAATATGACATTCAGTGACATGGAACTATTGAACTACTATTATTAACTATCTTACTATACTATATTTCCTTCAAGTGGCAGCACATTGACAGCATCTCTGGTATTGCTTAAGTCCATAGGCGAGGGTAACCACTTTCCATCATAGTTGGGCCATCAGCCTGTCTGCTGTGCTTCAGTAAGATAAAAAATTGAACAAATGAAAATCACAGTGTTTTTTTATTTAAATTATTGATGCTAAAAACAAATTACAAGCATAGAAATCAAAATATTAAATTAGTAACTATAGAAATCTGCATTGCAATCCAAAACAGGTGCATACAGAATATACATTTAACCGAATTGGTGAAATCACTTATGTGTATACGCATACACACAAACACACACGTGTGCCAAGCAAATTAAGTAAATTTGACTGAACTATGTAATTTAACATTTAGACAATAAAAAATAAAAGTGAAACATCAATTCCCTTAATTCCTTCCAGAAATAATGAAACGTGTACCAAGTTTGATGTCATCGACAGTGGCAGTGAACAAAATGATAACTATTCCACCGGAACCACTAACAGCTATGACCATAGACGGAAGAGCAATAACTATATTACCACCAACCATTCATATTGGACTACAGACTTTAAATGTTAGGCTGATCAGCGTCAATAAAAGAAATGGAATGGTAAGACATTTTAGTTACATATACTATGAAATCCTTTAGAGAATCACAGTTATTGACAATTTTATTGTTTTTTTTCTAGCTTACTCTGCTGTTTCTATATGTTTATATCCATCAATTTAACTCGCGAATAAGTTCCTATCATCATTAAGACAGACAATACATAAATACAACTTATTACTTAACTGCGTATACTACTAGCTTCTGTCACATCTGTTCACAATGGTGCCTTCGTCTTCTTCTACCACCGCAGAACTCGCCATCAGCTGGGTGTTCATCCCCACTTTGCACCGATTCTCTAGAACAGTGTTTCTCAACCTGTGGGTCGCGACCCCTAGGTCGCAGAGCATTGCTCAGGGGGTCGCCGGCAAAAGGCTATTTAAATTTATACCTCGTACTTAGGTACTTTCAACGCTGAGCAGCTTTTTGTAGAGGATAAGTCCTAATAATGAATATAGGGAACAAATTAGCGAAAAACATAAACGTAGTCTTTTAAATTACCAACTTTTTATCTGTCTATATCCCAAGGGGGTCGCCAAAACTATCAACCTGTAAAGGGGTCGCGTATTCAAAAAGATTGAAAACCACTGCTCTAGAACGTATTCTCTAACGCACCGTGGGAATTTGGAATGAGGTCCCATCTAAAGATTTTCTACATCGCTACGATATGGGCTTTTTTTTAAAGGTTTCATTAAATTCTTGGACGATGGCTGTAGGTGACTGTAACCGCTTCCATCGGGTGGTCCGTCAGCACGTATGCTGTATTTTCAGTTGTTGCTTCCACTTTGCCTTCGATTAAAGTGCAGAAGAAGGTGTTGTCTCAAACAAATGGCCAAACATCTGCCCGTTCCTTTCCTCAAGAGTTTTTTTGTCTGCTTCCTTTTTACCGTATTCTACAGTTATATTTATTGTAGTCTGCCTCCCAAATGTATAAAACGTCTATTTTCAGAGTAATGAATCGTCCTCAATACCGCCATCAGATGGCGTACTCTTTCACTGTCACGGAGGTGGCTTCGTTGCTCAAAGCTCCAAATCCCACGAGACGTATTTACGCGATTGGGCGGCTAAACTGAATGTGCCAATACTCTCGATAGACTACAGTCTGGCGCCACAGGCTCCATTCCCTAGGGCATTGGAGGAGTATACTATGCTTATTGTTGGATGTTGAATAATTTTAAAGAGATCGGAACAACCGGTAAGTGAATTATGATGTGTCGATTCTGTTAAATCTAGTATAAAAATTTCTTTGCAATATGCAAATGATGATACAATCATGAAGAATTTGTTTAAATGTGGGAGAATTAATGACCAACATTACCTTATAAGCTAAGGTCATAAATCCACCTCGTAATTGGTCATATTGAGCAAAAAAGTGTTGATTATTCTCAATAAAGAATGAATACTTGTCCGAATCGTTAATTATAAGCACTAATATATATAGGCGATCAATGAAACCATTAATTGCTATCAGAATATTTAAATGTGAGATTTGAAATTAATTCATAGTTAAAATAAATATTTTTAATTTAATACGAATCGTGATTAATAGCTTTTACAAGACCAATATAAGAATGCGTGACCAGGCCAAAATCGAGCCTCGTTAACAAAATATTGTAATTGTAATTTGTTCAGTCACAACACTAAAATAAATTGATGGCTTCTTACTTCCACCACAATCGTTTGCAACTAAATTGATATCATACTTCATTTTGTCAGGAATGGAATCCCCTGTTCAAAAAGTTGATTCCTATGGTCAAATAATATTAAAAATCAAGCAAATAATTACTATATTGTTTTTATTTTGATGCAAAAACACATCAGCCTGGAAGTTGTTTTTGCATATTATTCCCAAGAATGTACATATAGAGTTGCTATGTTTGTCTGCTGAGTAATTGAAGACGTGAATAGATGAAGGTGATATATCGCATATTCGGTTTTTTGCTTTTTTGCGTAGACGAAGGTTATAAGTCGATACCAAATGACTACAGACCTTAGACCATAGATATAAGGCATATTTAAAAAATAAAAAGTTCAAAAAGGTGTTAGGTTCAGTTCAGTTTCAAATAAAAGTAAAACTTTTATCTCGATTTAGTCAGAATTCGAATTATGCGACTTATCACCTTCATCCACTCATGTCTTCAATTATAACATTATAAAACCCTATCCTCAAAAATAATCTCTTTTAGGTAAACGAATAGTATTCGCCGGTGATTCAGCAGGTGCTAACTTGGTGGCTGCTTGTACCCTCAAAGTTCTAACTTCAGGGATCCGTAGGCCCGAGGGTATGTTCTTGGCTTATGCACCATTAAACGTCAGCTTCGTGCCAAGTCCGGCAAGGATGTTATGTCTCATGGACCCAGTATTGCCATTTGGCTTCATGATGAGATGTCTGAAAGGTTAGTGAACATTTTATATCTCTTTGTAAGGGTAAGTTTGAACATGTTCATGCATAAACCGTAGTCTTTGGTTGTGCTAAATAATACAGCACTGAGGCCCGCTTCTTATCGATCATTAATTTGTCTTGTTATGAATTTTTACACATTTTACACATGAGCTCCTTATGTATTAGATGTTCAATGTTAAAATTCTACCATTGATAGGAATAGTGAATATTAAGATAAAGGAACCGACCATAAATTAGTACATGAAACATGACGTAACACTTATGTAAAATTAGTCAATTTAAAATAAGTCCAGGATTGTTAAAATGTTTATTTACAGCTTATGCGTGTCCAAATTCAAATGGAAAAGGGAAAGAAGACAAAAATACGAGCAGTCAAAATGCTGCATCGAACGTCACAACGCCTGTTGATAGCAATGGATTCCTTAAAGTCAGTCCTTCACAAGGTATTACTTTTTTAATTTCAATCTTTATAATAAAACTAATTTTATTTTTTTAGGTTTAAAGCGCGGTAATTTATTTGATTTTGGTTATTCCGACGTTTCGGCCGCTTTTCAGTGGCCGTGGTCACTCACGGACGACAAAGATGACAATTGTTGACGAGTATTGTTAAAGTTTTATTTAGCCTACCGCCAACTTGTTTAGTTTAATTATTTAGTTTTAATTTTGTTTGTGGTTATTGTTTACTCATGAGAGCGTAATTTAATTTACCACTGCTTCACAACATGTTATGGCTTGAAGAGAAGAAGCGGCGCCAAAAGTTCTTCAGCAAACATCATTAGCCTAGCTCGAAAATTTTTATATAATACTAGCTGTGCCGGCAGACGTCATCGTGCCCGGTAAAAAATAGGGGTTGATCGTAGAGGGTTGAAAGTTTATGGTTGTATGTATTTTTTTAAATGTATCATAGAAAAATAAAAAAATCTATTTTTTTTAAATATGAGTGGACCATCCTTAATATTTAGGGGAATAAAAATAGATGTCCGATTCTAAGACCTACCCAATATGCACACAAAATTTCATGAGAGTCGGTCAAACCGTTTCAGAGGAGTATGATAACTAACATTGTGACAAGAAAATTTTATATTTAAGATTAAAATGGGTGGAAGGATTCCTTCCATCCAGGTAAATAAAATTAGGCTAGAATACTTTTAGTTAATTTAGGTTATATTTAAATAACTTGTTAGTCTTTTTGGATTAGATTGTAATATTAATGTGGTTTTTTGTAATACAACATTTATGAAGAAAAAAATGGTTCATCAGGGACACCTTAGCGTATTTTACGTGCCGGATAACCTCAAAAACTTTGTCATTTGTCCACGGTATTTTTTACTGCTCCTATTTTTGAATCGTAAAATTTTCTCATTCACTGTAATAATTTAGAACAATAATGAACACGTAGAATTTGCACTGTTTTCAATATTTTCTGTGTCACAAAACCACTACTCGACGCCATTTTTCTTGTTTTGATTAGTACTAATACTTCGATTTGCCGCGGCAGTTTGTAAACGGCGATTGAATTATCTATCAATTATTGTGGCATATTATAAAGTGACAAGGCAATTATTACATTTTGCCTTCGGCATATTTCAAAACAGCGAGCGTTTTTAAACGGACGACGCCGTTTGCTAAACGCGGAATCATACAAATTGCCTGCGACATATATACAGCTGTGGTGTGTTAGTGATTTTTTTTTTTCAATAATTAGAGGGTATAAGCGAGGGTCCATCGTCGTTCGAGGAGGTGTCGCCGTCCGATTTGGCGGAACTCGAAGCGCACAAGTCGGGCAGCGAGCGGCGGCAGTCCTCCGATACGACAATCAGCGCTGCATCGCTACAAAGCGAACACACTGCTACGGGTGAGTTAGATAATTTGTCTCCTTATCCTCATAGCTACACTAAATTAAGTCTGGAAATTTTTCATAATTTGTTGTTTATTATGCTTAAAAATATCATAAAAAATGTTCATAAAATGAAAACTACTGGGTCAAACTATGTACAAATTTGTAGGGGACCAAGTGGCAGCTATACTGCGTCGAACAAAAAAGAATCACGTAAATCGGATCATAAATCTCAGAGTAATCGGTGTACATTAAAAAAAAGATTCCAACAAATTGAGAATCTGCTTCTGGTTTGAAATCGGTTAAAAACGCTAAATGTGACATGACCATTATCATTGTTTATTTAAGTATTTGGCTCGAATTTTTTACCAGTGAGATAAAATTTCAAAACTACACAAATTTTTGGGACGAGACTTTCTCAATGTGGAGACCATGCCCATAGGCCGTCTATACATCTCTTAACTACAACAATTACATAAATTAAGAATTATATTTTTTTACTACCTACGAAAATGTTCATTATGAGAATTTTAATAATAGTTTATATATGCTTGGTCTTTCTGATAGTGCGGAATATACTTAATAATAGGGTACTTGACGCCACTTCACGGTCAAGTAAAGTATGATAATTTTTATTGCCTAGTGATATTAAAACTCCAAAGCTGTGTAAATTTTGTATTAGTGATGCAAGTTATATCACCTTCGATACATTAAGTTGTTTTATTCCTGTCTCAATTTTTTTGTAAAAGCGTTTTATGTTTGTTTTTTAAAAGAACCGCCCCATTGTGCACATTTAGAATATATTTCGACTAGAAGTTTTCTGTAATGTTGTAACAGTAAAGACTTATCTATCAATGAATATCTGAAACAGTTAAATAGTGTATTAATTTATTTTTATGATGACATGCCCACTGTTCTATATGAACATTGTTCTACAATTTACTGTACAATCTACGTAATTATTATGAATGTAAGAACCACACTCAAATATACCACGTTATATATGTAAAGAATTAGAAGAACCACAGTTTTCAATCATAGCACTCGTTCTTAGTAATGTTTATAAAATTTCGTATATTCCCACTTGACAGTCTAAGGGTGAACGATTCTTTTAGAAATGAGATAATTCTTCCACAGGTGTAACACCTCAGGAGGATAAATCTCAACAGTGTGTCTCAGATTTCCTCGAACGTTATGTACTTGACAGTGACACAGACTCCGAAGGCAGGAGGATACCTGTTATCAAACCAAACGGCAACAATGATGAATCTCACAGGTGAGTTTGTAAATGGCAATTATTATTAATGATTGTGTGTTATTGTAAATGACAAATATTGACAATGATTGTGTGTTATTGTTTTGTTTGTGCCGACTCCAAAGTCTAAATCATTAATTTTGCCGAAGTCATAGTAGATATGAAACTGACAGATGAATATAATAATTTCGTAAGGCTTCTGATACTGTGACAGCTGCACATACATCACATCCATCAAATTTATTAATTATTGACAATGAAATATATGGGATAGAGTGTACATTTTTTATTGTTGCAGCATGCATTATAGATTTTACTATGTATTAATTTTTATTCATAAATTAATAACCAAAACAAGTCTCTTTATGTAGAAATTTTAATTATTTTGTGATTGAGGCCCACTGAGTCTAAACTTATTAATTTGACCAATTAAATTGTATATTAATATCAGACAAGCAAAATAGGTAGACCGAGTCCCGAGCTCTCGGAGTGAAGCTAGCTAAAGAAAGCCGATTGCGGTGCAGTGTGTTCCGAGACCTCAGTATTAAATAATGGAATTAACATAGTACAGTTAAAGGTGGAATAGTTTTCAGAGGATACAAACTACCCACCCAGACGCAAACCACGTGTATACTACTTAAGTTTACTCACAAGTTTAAAAAATGCTTCACTTATTTTGACGTTTTCACATAGGTTCCGTCTATACTTTTGTTCGTCTGAAATGTTAATAAAATAAATTCAAAAAATATTTAAATTGCTCTTTAAGTGGACTGAGCGTTTTGCCAGATCTTAATTTACACAATGAAGTTGGTGCAATCACAGTGAAACCCCCTTTAAATGTAGGGAGCCAGAATCTGAAAATTCCAGCACACTAGTCGGCGACGCGCCTTTATTAGAAGACCAAGAACCTAATAAAGAACACAAGAAGAGAATGAAGACACGGTAATGTAAAGCTTTCTTTTTAAACAAGACTTGCATATTCAGCATATAGTTATTTATTACATATATCATTATATATGTTGTTTATAATATTGGGTCTTATTTTTATCTTTATTTATTCTTTTTTGGCAATTTATCTAACATTATATATTGATTAATACATATTTTTTTATTTCTATGTACATGTACATATTTATTTTTTATTAATACATTCTTAATAGCATGGGCGCTGCCAGGATTACTTCAGGGAGGTACATCTGCGTCACACACTATTTATACTATCAAGTAATAAAAAATCTTTAATGGACAAGTGGAAAAACGAATCGTTCATTGCCATTCGTTTTTCCAGTTTCCCGTTGAAGTTTCATTTCTACTGTGCCCCAGCACACATTTAAATTTTCGCAGGTTTACTGCAAATTATGATTTGGTTAGGTACATTTTAATGATTGCATTTTTTATTTAAACATATTTTGTTTTTCAAACAAAAACTGAATTCGATCCGGAACCAATCAAAACATCGATAGTCTACTCTAACTTTATGCCGCCTCTCACCACGTCTACTCTAAAATTATGCCGCCTTTCATCACGACCGTAATGTATCTCGTAAGCGTAACAGATAAAATCCTAATACCCCCGTCTATATAAAGTTTCACTTGCATATTATATTATGTAATGCATATTATGTAAATGTTATGTCAAATTCAAACGGGATTGGAGACGCGAGGCTTCGCGGCCTCTGCATGCTCAGTGTTTACAGAAAAAGAGTAGAAGAGTATATTGACTTTCATATTGACAAGGGGATGAATAAAATAGGACAGCAACATAGACAGATACCTTAATTTTATTCAAACAGTAACTTAATCAATAAAAAAAAACAGTTTTTTTCCTGAAAGGAGACTTGCTAATGCACACCCTTGCACCCAGCTGCCGGCGCCCATATATAAGAGCTATATAGTAAATTAAGTACTATGGTTAGTTAACAAGTAAACAAATGTTTCTCGATAATACATAATAGCATAAGAATAACGTTGTATAATTATGTAATTTTAAGGATAAGTGAAGCGGCCACTGGAATAATGGCGGCGATGTCGTCTCGGCTCGCGTACATCACCGGTTCGAATACAATAACACGGCCTACAATGAAGAGTGAGTTAAGACCTTTAAAACGATTCTCATATAAGGATGTATGTATGGAGATTTTATGAGTGAGTTATTTCAAGTGGTAACTAAAAAGCGTTTATACAATTTTGAATTTTAGAGCAGTGAAATAAAATCCAAAATAATATCCATCAGTGAAAGATACGGCGTTTTGAAATAAGAAGGTCCTTTAACCGCCCTTATTGTTATACAATTTCAAACTTTAGTGCAATTGAATAAGATCTATAATAATATCCATCAGAGCATATTCAACAACAATCGTACTTAAAATAAGTACTGCAGTGGTGTTTTTTTTAATTTAACATGCAAATTTGTATGGTATGATTCTATGCTTTATTATTTATTACAAGTTTTTCTTTATAATTCACCTGTAAAACCTATGGCAAATTTGCAACTGAAAGTATGGTATTGTATTGTCATCGATTGTGTATTTTACAGTTAAATAAATATAATTCTTATCTTAATACAAATAATCTTAATTACATCAATCTCCTTAATTTTGTATGAATGCACTGCGCTGTGACGTCATAATCTATCGAGTCCAATACCTTATTGATCATTGTTAAAATAATAATTAATATTATCCCCGCAAATTGCTAATGCGCTGGAACCTTGTCAAATCAAAATTCACGTGACGTCATCCGCGACACGATATGTACGCGCACTCGCCGGCCAGTGATGCTAACAGTACCGAGTGTTCGGCTACGGTTACGTCAGCAAAATGGCGACCAGGCGCAGTAGTAATTGGCGGGGATAATATTTCTATGATGAATTTTTGAAAGTAAGATGACAGTCTGATATTTAAATGCTCATACTTTTTTTTAAGATGTGTGAAATACCCAATTCAATTTAATGAATTGCTTAAAGCGTGGTCCATTATTAAAAGATGGCATATTATAATAATGTCTTCTCGATTATTATAACAATTTTAATTCGTCAAATTTTATTAATGTATAAAATATAACTTTTAGTTTGGCAGTACGTACGAACCTAGACGCACTGTTAGCACGGAGCCCTTCGGACGAGTTCATTTTCTCTGTGCCCAGGGATCCCTTGTTGTCGCCCTACTGGGCAGACGATGACCTACTCAAAATGTTCCCGCCTGTTAGAATATTGGTATGTTTAATTATAATGTAAAAACACTAGTACAGCTTTTCCAGTAGCTCTGCTATTGTCTATGTCCGCGACTTCGTCTACATTGGACAGGTAGCAAAGGTTACAGTTTTTTCGAAGGGTATTTTCAGCAGGGAAATGGTTTTGTAGTATGTAAATACATGAAACCCAGAAATTCCCGTCGATACCCGAGATAAGCAATGTCACTAAAGACATACAAAGCTGCAATTACTGTTCTACTAAATATAGCGAATAAATACAGAAACACATACATGTGGTTTCAAAGTTAGGAAATCCCGGGAAATACAGAAAGTCTTGGCATAATCAGATTTAAAATTTGTTAGGTAACACTAAACTATGCCGTAATAAGAGTAACGCCAATTTTCATGGTTATTTTAGCTTTGTGATTGGTTCTGAGGAAAAATCCCGAGAATCCAAGGTTAAACCACTTCCGGGAAAATTCCCGCGGGATTCCCGGAATAAAGTGAAGCGCTTGAAAATGAACAAACTGTTGTTTTAGTATGAGTCGTATCTAAATCAGCTATTTTTTATGCATACTACACTTTAAACCAACTCTGGGAAAATTCCCGCCCGATTCCCAGGACACAAAGAATTGTATAATTTATAAAAATAATGTAAGATATCTTTTTAGTGTAAATGGGTGTCAGAGTACGCTAATTTTTATGCGCCCTAACATTTTAAACTGTTCCCGGAATATAGCCATATACTATTATTTTTTAATGTTCGTCATTATAGAAATCGCATCCCGATTCCTTGGATAAAAGAAACTGCTGATTTTAACTCTAAGAATTACTCGATACACGAAGAGTGAACACCGCATCGCAATCGGTCCAGTGGTTTTACTGTGAATCTCGAACAAACAGACAGAATTGCATTGTGTTCATCGTTGATAAAGTCTATTCTAGTTGTTTTTATTTTAATAGCTTCACTGCACAGATACGGCATATTATATTAGAATTTTATATTATTATAGATTTAAATTTGATATATACACATATTGTTTTTTTAAGTAGGCCTCTGGCAAATTCGAAGGAGTAAGATATAGCGAAAAGTTCACAAACTAAAACGATATCATTATATTTTTGAGAAATCGAATACTATAGTTAAAAATCGAATCGGCTAACTTGAAAAAAAAACCATATGTCTATTATTATACAAGACCACAGTGTAGCTGGTAAGGATCGGTTTCTGTGAAGGAATGTTAAATGTCAAACTAAACGAAAGGGTTGAATTTTAACAAAACATTTTATAAGGCTCAGTTTCTTAAAGGAATGACAAACGTGAAACAGTATTTTAATACCAAACTATAACGGATTAGTTACATGGTGCATGAATCTTGATGCAGTTACGATGAATATTCTGATCATTCCAGACGGTCCATCTTGATCCCTGCTTGGATGATTGCGTAATGTTTGCTAAAAAATTGAAGAAATTGGGCAACAAGGTCGATATTGAAGTATTAGAAGGGCTGCCACACGGATTCCTTAACTTCTCTCTGGTAAGTAATAAATTATTATTCAATATATATGAATAAATATGAAGTCCTCTATTTACAAACGTAAATAATTGATTAAATTATAAGGTCTCAGTGCAGGACCTGGTAACTAAATTTTTGGTGACATTATTTTTTCCTTTAAAATTACATATTAGATATGTGACCGTCGATTTGTAAATACCGTTAGATTGGATATGAATAAAAAATTACTATATTTTGAAATATTTTGTTGTTATAACCATGCTGCAGAAAAATTATTCTTTCTTTTTTTGTTACTCTTGAAGTCGGTTTCGTTTTTGTTAGATATTTTTATTTCTAAAAAAAAATCGTTATCTTCTTACCATCATGCCAGAATTATTAATTACCTACTAAATAATAAATATATATCTTATTTCCCAATGTTTGAAGTGCATTTCGTTTATTTGCCTGACAGCTGTGTTTATTTTTAACTCTATGAACAAAGAACGACCTACCGCAAATCCGGCCAATCAGCGCGCGAGGTACGTTCCATTCCATGCCATTTTACAATTTGACGAATTCACATCGATAGATTATAATCTACCAAATATAATATGTTAAATTGTAAGCAGTATGTATGTTATGGTTTGCAACATTTTGACAGTTTGCAATCTCGCGAGATATATTATAATATAACGTTATTTACAATTTGAGGGTGCCATATATATCACAATTTTGACAAAAAAATAATGTCACCAGAAAAATGTACTTACAAGTCCTGCACTGACGCCGCCGATATATAAAAGTAGAACATGCATTACCTATTGTACATCTGATTAATTCCAGATGGCCAAAGAGGCTAACGAGGGCTCGAAGTTATGTATCGAAAGGCTGAAACAGCTGTTGAACTTGGAAACCTTCCAAAGTCCGCCGAACGCGAGCGACAACCAATTATGAATGTGCGGCATGTGCTGCCGGCCTTAGGACTTAGCTCGATAGTGTGCCCAGGCCCTTATCGTGGCGGATTCGAAGAACGTAAGTGAAAACGTAAACAAAGTACGTCGAAGAAAACATAATTGGAAACTATTTAGAAAAAACTGACGGTTATTTTGTTAAAAAACAAATGCATTAAAATAAAAAAATAACCAATAAAAAACTTGATAAAATCAATAACCATAAATTTACTGTTGACATTGACGGCCTCTCTGGCATGGTAAATTTCGTAAACGAACATTCTCTTTTTACTACGGTCGGGGTGTCAGCCCCAGAGTAGTCGTCGTATATTACCCATAAGACAAGCGTCACTTACTCAGCTCTACTTGTACAGTATAAACGAAACCTGCCATTTGGAATTATAAGTTGTGTAAAACTGTAATGTTACATTAAGAGTCCCCGTAGACTACAGACTTTCTATCGGCCGATAGTTTAGTCGAGTTGGTCTGGTCGTCTGCACATTGGACCAACAAACAGCTGGGTTGGACGTGAGTGCGCAGACCAGCCAAACAACAGTCGTCCGATTGATTACATTCGCTAGAGTTGGTGAAGAGATCAGTCGCGTGGAATGTTGCCCAGAAATATCATTATTGCTTTATACGTAGAAGAAGGATGAAGAAGAGAAATCGAGAGTATTGGGTACATCCCATCTACAGTAATAGATTTATTGCAAGGGAAGTTTCATCATGTACAACCACGCCCACGACTTTTCTTGCCATCAACGCAGACTGAACTAGAGCTATCTAGCGATGTCCGAGTCGAACTGTTTGACTCGAGTTGCTCGAATCAAACCACAAACGAGTCAACTCGATTCAGTTATAAGTAACTCGAATCACTACGATATAGATAGTAAGAGAATTCTCTGCGAACGAGCTTGCAGCTCGCGTCGTATTCGCATGATGCATCCCACGGGGGACACGAATTGCGACGATTTGGATTGAATTGAATGAAATGAATCCGTTATAACTCCTGCACCTCGTTCAACTCGCTTTGTTATATTTGGATTCGTCGGTTCGTCGGGCCATTTCGGGTTCGGGTCGGCTATGATCGGAACTCGGCGGCGGCGGGAATCACAGAGTCGAGTCAACTCGAGTTGTGATTCGAGTCAATAGCCAAATACCTCGAGTTGCTCGAGTCAGAAAAATCCAACTCGTCATATCGCTAGAGCTATCGGCCGAGTCGGCCAATGAAACAACGGCAGGTATGCGGGCGGGGAAGAGCGTCATACTGATCAACGGCCCCTGTTAGTTCGTCGATAGTATAGTTTGAAGGCATGTGTGAAGCCCATCAAACTTTTTGTCGACCGATACTTAATCACTGTAATGTGCGCATTTGCATACCTCTTCATAGTGATTAAGAAGCCGATCAAACTATCGACCGATAGAAAGTCTCCAGTCTACGAGAACCCTAACAGCTGTCATCCCCACCATGCTACAGTGTAAATAGCAGAATAATAGAAGTGTTTGTTGTTATTCGTTCAAATTCTAATATTAATTAGTAATTCGTTTAAAAGTACTTAATGTTATGTGCCACGGAAAAGGTCGAAAAGAGTTTTGTAGTCGCTTGAAACGAAAAATTTCTATTATGAAATTTTTTCGAAGATTTCGTCCTAATATACTTTGAGGTATACCTCAAAATAGGAGTTAAAATTTGTTAAATAAAATGACTATTTATCAAAATTCTGTATAAAAGATGTTCTATGTTAAGAAATAAAGGCATATTTAATATTTGAAAAATGTTCAATTTTAACTAATAAATCTAGGCCATGGTCAAACCGGAAATCCTATGGTTTAAAATAACCAATAACAAAACTCTCTATATAGCTAACTTATAATAACATATATTTTATATAGCTAACTTTAAATGGTGGTAAATTAGAAAATTAAATTAAAACTAAATAATTTAAATGGACAAGGTGGTGGGTAGGCTAAATAAAGACTTTACCATTACTCATTCACGACACGACATCTTTGTCTTCCGTAATCGCAGCTACTGAAAAGTGGCCAAAACTTCGTTATACAAATAAATAAGCTTTATTGAAAAGGTTTTTAAATACAAGCTTTTGAGATCCTGGATATCATGTAGAAGACAAGTAAAACGAGCCCAAACACGACGGGACTGTCTTGTTTAGTACAGGAGTTCCTATGGCCACCTTCCGACTCCATCATCAGATCAGCTCCATGGTACCATATTATTGCATTGTCACGCGATATACATATTCGTGCAAAATTTCAGCTCAGTTGGAAACTGGGAAGTTGGTCAAATTAAACTTGCAAGATTCCACCCGAACTTACATACATCCATAACAAGTTAAATAAAAGCTTGTAATAAAATACCGCGCTTTAGTACCATTAAAACGTAGTTTCTTACGCTTATGGTGTATCAAAATTCACATAAATGTATGAATGACAATATGGTTTTCTCCGTGCAGGAACGGAGAAAGAATACAATTTCCTGCGGCCGGGCGGCCTGTCGTAAGAGGCGAAAAACAACCCACAGCCAGGTGGTAGGGCATTTGCCCGACTGGATGGCTACCACCCCTGGTCTAAAGTATGTCGCCATAACAACCTTGAGTTGTGTTCCGGCATTAGTGGACCAGGTTCCGGTCTCCTTTAAGCGGGCAGCAGCGCATTTGTAGCATCTTTGGTGTTGCAAATGTCCATAGGCGATGGTAACCGCTCTCCATCAAGTGGGCCGTCTGCCTGTCTGCTGACCTCCTGCAATAAAAAAAATAAACTAAAATAAAAATGGTATCAACACTTTCTTTGTCATAAATGAAGCCAATTGTTGAGTTTATATGTAGTCGGCTAACTGTAACTATTCATTTTTATTGCACGAGTTCAGCAGACAGGCAGACAGCCCACTTGATGGAAAGCGGTTAGCATCGCCTATGGACATTTGCAACACCAAAGGTGCTACAAATGCGCTGCTGCTCTCTTAAGGGAGACTGGAACCTGGTCACTGGTTGTTATGGCGGCATAGTCTAGGGGTGGTAGCCATCCAGTCGAGCCAATACCCTACCACCTGGCTGTGGATTGTATTCTTTCTCCGTTCCTGCACGGATAAAAACGGATTTGCAGGACATTGTAACTATATATTTTTGTTATTATTGTTATTCACAAAATTGTGGTACACGTAATAATGCTCACCAAAAAAAAATTATGTAAAAAAAGTCGTTACAAGGTCCTACACTGACGCCGACTATTATATATATATATTAATATATAAATTCTCGTGTCACAGTTTTCGTTGCATACTCTCGAACGCTTGACGATTTTGATGAATTTTTTGTCTTATCGTATCTATGAGAATCGGCACATCTATTTTTATTAATGTTAGGTAGTCCCCTACATTTTTATTTTTTTTTTAGACAAATTTTAATTTCTATTTTTTATGATACAGCATTAAAGATACATACAACCCTAATTCAACCCTACGATCACCCTATTTTTACGGCAGACGACGTCTGCCGGACAGCTAGTATATATATATATATATATATATATATATATATATACATACATACACGTGGCTAGATTCTACTACTTGTAAATCAATAAAATTGTAAGCTTTGTAGAAAAGAGTGTAAAGTTTTAAAATTGTACAAAAAAATATATATAGCAAAATTGTTTATTAAATAAAATGTAAAGAAATGCGGTGTGTATAATAGAAATGATTAAAACAATTCGTGTAAACGTCCTACTAATCGGTAAAATCTGTTATATTAAATGTTTGAAGTGAAAAGACTTTTTAAAATACACGCTGTGTATATTATACAAAAAATATGCTGTATTAATGTGTACTATATAGAGGTTGAATTTTTCAAGTCGGCGTTCAGGGCCAAATCCTAAAAAAACGTGTACGTCTCGGGACGCCCGACAGAAGTGATAACTTGCTTGAGAGAAAGGGAAGCCAGACAGACTGGCGCTGTAACGCGTCCCGTAACGAAGCGGTTTACGCTCCCATAAGAAGTTATCACTTCAAAAAGCGAAAAAGCAACTTAACTTGAAGTCGAATTGAAGAAGGTCAAAATATGACGAAAACTAAAGTGGTATCATTAGAGTTTTGAAAAATCAATTACTTTTGTCAGGAATCGAATTGGTTGATTTTGAAAAAATAAACCCACTTGTGTTATCATACCAAATCATATTGTAGTTTGTAAAGATCAATTTCTGCGAAGGAGTTAAACCAAGGCAAAGGGTTGAATAAAGTGTTCTATTTTCATACCATCTATTACACCATAACATATCATTTTATGCAATATGGAAATTAGGAAAATTCTTCTATTTTTAAGAGGCATCTTTAGGTAAATCAATATTTGAAACGCACAATATTTTATTTACCACGATTAATCAAATCACTTAATTGAGAAACATTGATTGCGTTCGAACGACCCGCGCAATTTGATGTTTAATTAATGTATTGGAAACATGTTGATCAAAAACAACCCTTTCTCCTAGTTTGCTGTTAGATATTCCTTATAGAAATTGATCCTGACAAGCCACACTATGATTGGTAGAATAATACACGTGTTTATTTTTTTCAAAATCAGCCGATTCGATTCCTGACAGAGTATTTGATTTGTTTTTAAATCTAATGATGCCCATTTAGTTTTCATCAAAATCTACCTCTGGACTCTTTTAAATGTTTTTTCGCTATTTATCATTGTTAAGAATTGGACCTGAAGTCCCACTTGAAAAATTCAACCTGTATATACACATTCTTAAATTTTGATGTATAGACAATTAAGAGCGGCCCATATATACATTACCAAAGCTTTCTATTCAGAATCGAAGTACCAACTATGCTCAGTTTTAGAATACAAAAGATTGTTATAATATTCTAAAATATATAATACTTTAAAAATATATTTAAAAAGCGGTCTCACCGTATTTAATCAAATCTAAATAATGAAATATTGAGTCCAATGAATTTACATTTAAAGATCTCAGAGGCATATTGTTATGCCTTTAGGATATTTTAATGCAAATATACCTAATGTAATATAACGATTAACTTAACATATATGTAATTAGAATGTTATTCATTACTTAGGACATTGTGATATTTTTTTTATTTATCCAATTAATTAATTTATAGTTTAGGCAAGTTAAAACAAAAATTTTAAAATGTAGTAAATATTTACTAAGTTTTTACAAATATTATGGTTTTCAAAAATTATATAAGAATTATTTATGGTATTACTACTTAGTAACTAAACTCATAAACTACATTCGGACCGCTTTACTCAAATTATAATCTTATGAATATGCTACAATTAATTATAAACCGTAAACGTTTTGGTTATTAAATTTCTAGAGAAATATGGCAGCAATTACAATATGGCCAGGTAGAAAAAAAACTATCTCAACGAATCTGTTGTGTTACCTTATATTTTTAGATAGATTTATTTAAAGAGGTTAGATTAGTGTAATATTTTGTAGTGTTTTCTAGGAAGACGTTTAAATTAAACAATATAATATATTGAATTCAATATTTATCATATAGTAGTCATATCGTTAACAATAGAAGTTAGAATTTTCTGTATCCCAATGATAAATATTTAAAGAAATTGTGTAATTTCTGATACAGGATCTATTATAATCAATGCTTAGTCTCTTTCGAAGTAATAGACTTGGTCTAAAAGGAAATTGTTCTTCAATATTCTTTTTTATTCAATAGAATAGATATAATACCATCGTGAAAGCCTAGTATTGAAATAGTTGTAAATATAATCAAAATATTATTAGTAAGGGAGACCAAGCGGGGATTTGGGATTTACTCGAGCGTGGCAGAATAACATAAGGAGAGAAATCTCGCACCCTATTATGTATCCCCACCATATATTAACCCTTCATACAGGGTATTTTTTATGCTTTACATTATTTTTCAAACCGTCAGATTAGGGAAATTCCTCCACATAATTGTCAGATTATGGGTCAGCACGACAAAAGACCACAATCTGAACCGTCTGTACATTAATCTGACGCGCTCGAGTATTTCAATGTAACTTTTTTTGCATTTTCAAAAATCGGCCATGGCTTTTGGTCGCGTCCGTCAGTCTTTTGAATAAGAGTTCCTTGAGGGTTTACTTAAGATCCCGACTCTTTTAAAAAAAACCTGTACACGCTTCCCCCACCAGTGAAAAATGGCATACAGGGAAAATGTTACATATATCATGAAACATTTTTTCTTTTTAGCATCTAATCTTCACAATCCAGCAGGTCCCCGCGACGCTCGAGTAACTCCACATTTAGCATCTTGGGCTCCCCTACTATATGTTGTGTTGTCCTGTTCTAAGAGTGTATATACGTGTATTTAGTATGCAAAACTCTTCGGCAATGCTTCTTTCTGTTGTCGCTTAGATCGATATCGCATGAGTGATGGCAATATATGAATGTGTGGGAGAGCAACAGAGACGAATTATAAACGATATTACATATTTCGTTGACGACCACGGTTTTGATCTGACTTGAGACTGGAAGAGCATGTTTTAAAAAATTTGCCTAAAGTACCGTGTAGACTACAAGAAAGTACACTGCGATTTATTTATTTATTTTTATATATTTTATTAACCCTACTACCATTACAATATTCTCCGACATTATCAGATAAAATTGCAAAAGCGAATGTTTATAGATAAATAATATATCTTTTCAACACACTTGTTCATAAAGTGGCTCTATGGTCACCGCAATTAGGCACAGAATGACACTCATAATCAAACTGAGAAAAAAATTATAACTCACTAGTGAGTTATAGATTTTTTTTAATTTTATTTGTTGAGTTGCTTTGTTTAAAAAAACGTTTTTATTCAAAAAAAAACATCGTGTTCTATAGAACAAATAAATTAATGTTCCTATTGCTTGCTCATTTCATGCAACTTCTTATTTAATAGATAATTTTAACTCATACGTGTTTAATAAATAAAACTTTCACTCATATATAACTTTTTTTTTCTCTGTAATAAAAGAGAACTTTAAATTCCCCATTTTGTACGTGGCAGAATAGGCGCAAACCCTATGCGCGGAAAAAAAATCCTCATCCCTTTAGTCTGTGGCCGATCGCAATGCGTGCGCATAGGAAAACTGATTATTTTTTCCCGCCATAGCGAAACATTTTTCACAACTCGTTTTCACTGTTGAAATTATAGTTATTTGTTAATTAAAATGTCTACAGATACTAGTTGCGAAGAAAATGATTTATGTTGTACACCGCCCGATATAAGATGTGAAGCCCTTAACGTTATGGAAAGTTTACTACCTGAAAACTCCAAGGAAAAATATCTATTTTATCTACTAAATAAAATGAGTATTTGTTGTTATTTTATTCACAATTGTGTTGAAAAACGTCGTATGATACACGTGTGTATTGATGATTACCGTCCTTGGCTCTCTTAAGACCCTCGCCTACGGCTCGAGTCTCAATGGCGCCTCGGCGGTAATCACCAATGTTACACACTAGTACCATAATGTACTATTATCCCTCCTAGTATTTATAGGCGGGTGAGGTATATATGTACTTACTTGTATTGTAAGATATTGTGTATGCAAATTTTTAACTGTCTGTGATAGCGTATTGAAGCTTTGAAAATTGTAAGGTAGAGATAAAGGTAACGGATGTTCCCCAAATCGGAGTAAAAAATAATCAACAGATTGTAGTGTCGTGGCCATGTGTACACCTTGTGTATTTAAAAGTACTTTTTAATTTGGTCGGTTTATGGTCTTTGTCACTTTGTGAATGAGCATTATTTTATATTACAAGCCAACTAAATTTATTTCGTCCAGGGATTATTGTTATACGTAAGCAACTCCACTACTTTACTATTATGATTCTTTAATTACGGAGGCATAAAGCTTACCTGATGAAAAACGGGGTTACCGTCGGCCATAGACGTTTGCATAGAGAGATCTGACAGAAGGAATGAAATAGAGGGGATAAGAAACTGGAATGACGAAATACAATTGGCTCGAGGAAAACTATTTTACGCCGATATTCTCTGAGAGCGTGGTATCACACCGATCGAGCTGGCCCCAAAAGCTGTAATTATTATAATATAATTATGCCAGTGAACACGGACGTGACATCAATTCGGGCAAGATCCAAGCCCAAAGCTTGAAAGACGCCGTTAAATCGAAGTAGACCCAAAAGTAAAGCTAGCACAGTGCAATTTCTATAAGATTTTCCGTCATTTTCCATCAAATATATCTATTTAAAACAGCGAGCAATCTAAATATTTTAGTTGCTTTTTGTTTTTTAACACTGTTCTTTTGTTACTGCGCAATAAAAACTAATAATTTTTGTGTGTGTACTTACTGTTTTATAAGATAAACAATACATACGCGCAACTAGTCTGAAATGTTACTAACGATTACCTAAGTTAATTTTTAAAGATCATAAAATTTTTGCTTTCAAATTGTGTAGAACGTCAAAGGGCTAACGAAGGCCGTTGAAATTTAACGTAATCATACTTTTGGCTCAATAAAGACTTTTATCAGTTTGCAAGACGTCACAGAACATGCTTGGCGTGTCACTGCCAGTGACCTATTATCCCGACACGATTGTAATAGCAGACTTGAGGTCATAAAACTCATTTTCAAAACTAAATTTGATTATGTTTTATTACGGTCATGGGGAAACCTATCTATATTATCAGTATCCTGCCTTAATTATATAAAATGCAAATGTTAAAACGAAAAACACCATGTAATATAGTTATCTACTTATGTCTGTTTGTGTAATCTGTATAATTGAATTGTATAATATATAGGTAATATTTTTATAGATTATAAAAAATATTCACAATTGTTGGAAATCAATTTTAAAAAACCTCATACACTTGTCAAGCATCAAGCTCAGACGAAATAAAAGTGTTGACGAGCGTACGTGAAACAACGCGTCAAATGAAGTGAAGCATTCTTTACAAAAATATGTCTTATACACATGATTTGCATCTGTGTGGTTAATAAATAGCAGGGCTTTTTTGTGGGAGCAGGAAATATCGAAAAATTGCCATAAAAAGTGGAAAAAATTTGAAAAAAATTACAACAAGTTCTATTTGAATGTCTGAATTATCTGGGCATTTCGAAATTATTTGGTAGACCAAAAGTAATTAAAAAATTATGGACTTCCAACTTTCGAGAATTAGCATGGCCCCAATAAAGAAGTGACAAAAAAGCCATGGTTAATAGTAATTAATATGTCTACATCCAACTATTTCACATTATTCGTACCAATTTGATTATTTAATACTTAGCTCTCGTAACGCACTGCAGCGCGATAGGCTTTCTTTCCCGGCTTCACTCTGAAAGTATTCAGAACTCGCTACATACTTTGTTCGTCTGAGGCATGATACTATAGCATGTCAATGTTATCAGACAAAAAAAAGCCAGTATATAAGCCCTTTACGAACTATGTCTTAGTGTGGCTAATATATTATAATTTATCGACAAAAGGAATTGTTTTCTGACTTCATGGAATTATTGCAATCGAAATAGTGTTTTTCATTACTAACTCTAGTCAATATGACAATATCTTATGTTATTTCAATAAATTGAATAAAGGAAACCAAGAGTTTTATTTTGTGGAAGTACATACATACATAACTTCACGCCAGGTCCCTGGCACGAACAACAGAGCGCCATTCAGGCTTATTCTTACACACCTCACTTGCTTCTTTGACATTCATAGCTCTGGTCATACACGCTCGTCTGTTCTTAAGACTCCTGACAAACTCCAACTACTCCTTTGTGGAAGTATTTGTATAAATAGATACTATTTGTTTTTGAATTCCAGAAAAAAAAATTCTGCACAGGACTACCTTATTGGAGCTATGTATTAAAAACTAAATTATCTAGTTTCACATATGCACTTAGAGAACTACGACGAGCAACCAATCTAGACACGGCCTTAACAGCATATTACGCATACGCGTTCTCGTGGCTCAGCTACGGCATCATACTTTGGGGAAACAGCGTAGATGTTTGAGATTTGTTTATCGCTCAAAAAAATGTATCCGCATACTGGAAAATATAAAACTTCCTGACATAACGATACCACATTTTCACAGGCCATACTTTATCAAACATAAAATACTAACAATAACGTCTATATACATACTAGAACAGTGTAAATTCATTAGAAAATATCATCAATATTTTACCAAATTAAATAACATGCGCGACTATGCAATTAGACCTACCTATAAAAATAATTTAATTCTACCAAACTCCAAACTTAATATGCACAGCTGTGGCCCGAACGCAATGGCCATTAAAATATATAATAAATTGCCTGCTAAATTAAAAAACACTAAAGACGACACCTTTTTAAAAGAACTTAAAAATATATTAATAATAAAATGCTACTGCAATATAAACGATTTTTTTAAAGATGATATAAAATAGATAAAATGACATTTTTCAGTACGTGAAATAGATCGATCCGCTCCGCACAGTATCTATTGCTATACCCTGCTAGGGTTATTGTGAACATGTAAAACTGTTTATAATAATTGTGCAATAAATGATTGAGTATTGAGTAT
This sequence comes from Dendrolimus punctatus, assembly GCA_012273795.1. Taxonomy (NCBI): domain Eukaryota; kingdom Metazoa; phylum Arthropoda; class Insecta; order Lepidoptera; family Lasiocampidae; genus Dendrolimus; species Dendrolimus punctatus. The sequence goes on from CM022542.1 coordinate 5,733,325, forward strand.
TCAAAGTATATAAGCTGGTTTCACACGGCTATAATCTTAATATGCAAGTTAAACTATGATTTACTACCTTGTCATCATTGATGCGATATAGGCATATAGTAAAATATTGCCTCGTCGGTATGTATATCTTCGCAGCCAAGAAAGAGAGATAACTGTTTGTCCTACACCATTACAGTGATATTTTTTGTACCCTAAAAATATTCTAAAGAAGAACTTTCCAGACAACTCGCTGCAAACACATACATATTGTGTCTTTTCGTGTATCGTAAAACATAATATACAATATTGTAAAAGTAATCCACGTTATTATTGTTACAAGCTAAAGGACTCGAATTAAATGCTGTTGGAATTACTATAAAATTTATTAGAACTATAGAAACACGTATAACATAGGTACAAATACAACTAGACACTGCCAGTACAAACTGCACGATTCAATAACACGCATAATCCTCGCTTCACTGCCCCCCCCTTCCCATAGTTTTATACTAAACTGTGCAATACAACAACGGACCGCGTGGACTGAGGTTTCCGAGAACAATAGGCTATTGTCCAATTGCAAATTTGAAACACGAAGTAAACAAAAGAATTCCAAATGCAAGAAAAGGTAATAAACCAGGTGCGCATTTCTCTGTCGGTATGTAACATAATAATATGCGGATGCGTAGTCAGCTTAAAATAAAACGCAATAATATTTTAAACATGTTTATTATTACTAATGACACTAAGTTGAAGTGAACATGATGTAACAAAATTAAGAAGAACTGCTCAAGGGTCAGACAATTGACTTGGTAACAACTTCCTCTTATAAAATGGCTACTTACAGATGCTCAGATAATATCTAGCTATACTTTACATGATAAAATCTTAAAGTTAACAAATAATAATACAAATTAACAGTTTTAAATAAATCGAAGACTTTTTACAACACACTTTATTAAATAAGTTTTACAGTTTCATTACAATAACTTCAGATATCAGTTTCCTCATTTACGGACAAACAATAAAAATAGCAAAGCTTAATCCATTATATTGGATTTTGAGTAACGCGAGTAGTAAAAATCTTACAGAATCCATTTTTTTAAACAATTAAATTTATTTCAAAACGGAAATGCCTTTCAAGTCATGTGCTAAAATACAAAACATCCTAAAGCCCATTTGTTTCAAAAACTAGCACTTGATAAGTTTAATTAAATTCAATGCTTGTATTCATCTCATAGACTTCTGAATCTTCTAAAAGAGATAATAAAAATATTCAATTAAGATAAACGCATAAATTTTAGTTCCATAATACTTTAGACAAAAAAAGCAGTCGATATTTACGTTTTTCTCGTATCGATATTTTAAATCGTTATGAAAATCATATATCGATTAATCTTAAAAAAATCGGTAATCATTCTTTCGGAGGCAAATTCTGCTGATATCATCTTCGCCATGATTACTTTATTATTAACTAAAGCAAAGATATTCTTTTTACAGACTGGATTCAGTACAAAAACTCTTTGCCCCATTGTCAAACTAATTATTTGGCTAAGTAGCCAATTATTCAGCTAATTCAGTTAGTAATACTTCTGCACAGTGCGATATCATTGGGGATGGTAACGGGGAGAACCCGTTAGCATCCCGCCATTGTCATTTATTACTAAAAGCACATACAAAGTAGGTTTGGAGGCACTTAAAATAAATCACTAATTTTCGTCGTATCCGCCGTCCATCTATGTTTATCATAGCCATTTAACTTAGCGCGCCTTTAAGAACATATCAATGAAGTTATTACTGGGCTGTCATCAATCAACCACACTTCAGGAATAAATATTACCTAGTCAAATTGCAAAAATTTCTAAACGGAAAAGTTAAAAATCATACGGCACAGCAAACATATAACGAAAGGTCGAAAAATACCTTGAAGGTGCAAATGGGCGTGTGAAGAATTTTTTTTGATAGACACGTCATGATATCAGAACTAATATTTTTTTTATTTCAATCAATGGTTTATCGGTTTTTTTTTATTGCATAGGTTCAGCAGACAGGCAGCCGACCCACCTGATGGAAAGCAGTCACCATCGCCTATAGACACTTGTAACATCAATGTGCTACCGCTCTCTAAAGGGCGACTGGAATCTGACCGGTAATGCTAAAACACAACTTAAGGTTGTTATAGGCAGCATACTCTAGACCAGGAGTGGTACCCATCCAAACAGGTAGAAACCCTACCACTTGGCAAATTCTTAGCAATAAACCTTACATATAAGTAAGTTCTCTAACTAAGTAAGCTCCAAATTTAGTAACATTTAATAATTAATAAGATAACTTTAAATGACACCATGCAGGAATGGAGAAAGAATACTATTTCCTGCGGCCAGGCGGCATATCGTAAGAGGCGATAAAACAGCCCACAGCCAGGTGGTAGGGTATCTGGATGGCTACCATCCCTGTTCGAAAGTATGCCGCCACAACAACCTTGAGTTATGTTCTGGCATTAGTGGCCAGGTTCCAGTCTCTCTAAAGAGAATAACAACGCATTTGTAGCATCTTTGGTGTTCCAGATGTCCATAGGCGATAGTAACTACTTTCCATCAGGGTGGCTGTCTGCCTGTATGCTGAAATTATGCAATATTCGTAAAGAAAAAGACAGACCTGCTCTTTATTTTCAACAGTCAATATACACAACGTATTAATTTTTATCTGAAGTTATTAAGTGCAACTGAGCCCTTCGGCATAAAAAATCATTCAGAAGAGAGTCCTAAAACTACGTTATTTTAGTAAATTTAGATATTTATCCTAATAAGTCCCGAAAATAGGTAATTTACAGAGTGGTTTTAAGGAAACAGGAAAGCCAAAGAATTAATTATTTCACTTATCAATATTGTTTATTATGTACGTTATATAACTATAATCAACTTCAGCGAACTGAAGTTGAATTAATTGTTAATAAATTCATTGTTTTTTTCCTGAAATACTTTAATTAATTATATCTTAACCATTTCTCACAATGGCTTGCCAGATGTCCCAGCTCGGTTAGAAAAATTATTTGCATAACAAATACTTGATGGCGATATATTTTTCTATTTAGGCTATTATTTATTAATAAAAGATCATAGACACTTAGAAAAATAACAAAGAATGATCATAATAAAACTGTAACCCTGCTATTATTAAAATTTAAACGGACTGTAAAATTATTCATTTATTTTATACTAAGACTCACTCAACTGCTTTCGTAAGTGAAACCAGTTTAAATAGCATGGCTAAAGAGCGACACAATATTGAATCATTATCAATTTGAGCCTTCATATTAATACTAGGGAAATTAATAAGTAAATAAATACTGCTCAATTTTGTATTAAACCAGTGAATAGTTGCAAGATATAAACAATTTGAATATGCAAGACATAAACATCACTGAATAGATTTCAATAAAACTTAAATTGTTTGCAATGCTACCAAATACATACATATTTAGAATAAATCGGTTCAGTTGATTTATGGCCGCACTCAAGAGCTGTTTAAGGACTTAAAGAGCAATTAAAATTCATTATTACCAAAATAAAATGAAAATATTCATTATTAGCATGTATGAAGTGAAGGTAACAACTTAATCATCTCAGAGCTTCAATACTTTGATTATACGAAGCAATCCTTGAAACCCACGGTACTCAAGAGAATGACAGAAGTATATTTATAAACATGGACTGAGGACATAGTAATATCAGAATAGAGGAGTGTGGAAGGAAGACATTGTACTGACCCCAAATAACTGGGAGAAAGTCATAGAAACGAGAGTGTTGGTAGAGTCCTACAATTTGGGCGAGTAAGTAGCAAGCACTAGCAAACTACCACTTGCTACTATACTGGCTACTCATATATTATGCACAGCAGAGTAAAAATCGTTCAAACATAGATGAACGCATCTCATTATTCATTGTTTTGTTTAATGTTTTTAAATAATCATTGTGATTATGTTAGTAAACTAAAAATTTAGTTTCTACATGTACAGCAGGCTAAAAGACTAATGCCATATTAACAACTTTCTGAGTGCGGCGGCTAGTAACCTAGGTCCATAATACTAAAAAGATCTTTCAAGACTGCATCATTTATAAGATGAAATGTCAATTTATTAACTATATTGCAGTCAGTATTTTAAAACGGTACTTAGCCTCAATGCAGGCTTACACATAGAACAGGTAGAAATATTGCAATGCCATGCTATCCAGTACTGAACAAAAAAAAACTATTTAGCTAGTTAATAGCTAAGTGTCAACCTATAGCTATATAACTTAACAGGAAGCCTGGCAGCAGGGAAAGAAGTGAAAGGTATTTCTATAGCTATTCCAGGAACTCCCTTTACACCACACTCCCTGCATACCATAACACTCTGTTGAGTTGTCTTATAGAACAAAAGTCAATATTTGCAGTGACATAAGTTTTTTTAGGGATGCATTTGCATACTAAAGATATCCCTGAATACCAAAAAAAATATAAAAAAAAATAAATTCCATTACACAGTGTTGTTTCATTATGATACATATACAGTTTCATGTTTTTTTCAAAACAGTGCTTATCTGCCAACTTTATAGGAATGATCTTCAAATACTTGTTAGAATTACTGCAATTTGAATAATAACTCATACTTCAAGAAAGTCCTTAGAAACTTAAATTTGTAACAATAATTCAAATTCTATAAGAATACATTGAAATGATGCAAGATATGTTTTGTTATCAAACTTATATTTTTTCGACCAAATGACATATATCCTTAATTGATCTATAACAGACACTACAGTAATTATTGATAGTTAATTAACTTAGGTCCTATTTAAAATTGATTCACTTTAATGACATGGACTCGAGTTCTATTTGATTTTTTTATGATCATGTTAGTTCTAAAAAATGCAATTTTATGTGATTTTACATTTTGAATTCGAAACATTTCAAAAACCTTGGTGCTAACCTCATTTTATATGTTAATCCAACATACAATTAATCGGTCAAGAGATTTATTGATGTTGTCAATTTTTAGTTTAGATTTTGGCAACCTAAGGCATTGGTAGCATTATTATACAAGTTTGTAAGAAGAAATGATGACATTTGTAGAAAACTTGAATAACTGCAAGTAAATTATTGAATATGAAGTTATTTCTAAACAAATAATTTGTGTAGTCCGAAATTTCTTGTGGCTGGTCTTATTTTGCAGCAGACAGTATCTCACATAAAATCTATTAATGCACAATTTTCTTTACGTAATAAGAAACATAGAGCACATTGTAATATTATTGTTAACTAATACAAGTCAATAATTTGCACACTGATCTTTCAAACAAAATGTATAGAAAACGACTTAACACTATGAGAAGTACCTACATATTTATATAAGTGTATGCATATATTTTGCAAATAAATTTGTCATAAACATTTTATTAGGGGTTTTTCATAGTATTGTTAATATATGAATTTTATTGATATTATATAGTATTATCATACAATTCAGTTAGCAAGTAAGCACTCTTATTCCTTACCTCGTATCATTTGGTAATTCTACCAGGAAACTTACAAAAGCAGGAGTTTACCCGAGTATATGGGCCAGGGACTTTGAGGTTATTTTAGGCCATCTGTTTGACTTGCCCAAAACATGTTTAGAGTTCAATGGACTCAGTAAACTTGTTCTCGTCAGAGCCATCATTAATTAAACCTGGAAATTTAGATGTGTTTAATTAATATATTCAAAGATATTCATTAATCATATTCCTGGTATAAAATCACAATTACTTTTGGAACATGCTTTAAAGCCCGGTGTCTACATTCCTTTTTACCTTGCATAGTCTTTTTCTTTTAAAACTTGTTGAAATCTGCCAATTGTTGTCCACTGCTAGACATGGCTTCCTCAAGTTTGGGCCAAATATCTCTATCCTCCACTTTCCTTGCCCAACCCCTACCAGTAATATTGTGCAGATGTCAGTCGAAGTGAGGACATCTTTACTGACACTGTTCCTACTCCAAGACTCTTTGCTCCATTATCTATCAGTCCTGTGATAGTAGTGACTAGCGTGCTGCCACTTTAACTTACTAATTTTATGAGCTATGTAGGCTATGACTTCAGTTTGTGGACTGTCAGTATACATATAATCCCTCATTGAGGCAGCTATCTTGAGTACACCCCTTTTATCAGGTCAGGTAAGACATATGTCTCATGCTAGTAAAAGGGGAATCAAGTCCTAGCAGAGAGTAAGCACACTTTGTTGACTAGTACACATATTTTTCCAATGACTACAAATATGGTGAAGGAAAACATTATTTGTTGACGAAACCTGTACATGTAAATAGCCATGTGTGGAAACTGGGAATCTCCCTCAGACAAGCATAATGGGTATGTTAACCTTATGCCTGAAATGAAGAGATCTAATAAATTAAATCACAAGGTAATTTTACCTATTATTCTGCCTAGCTAGAGTTGAATTTGGAGATTAAAAAATACATACAGAACTACAGCAGCATCATGAGTCAAAATATCATCCATATGCTCTTGGGAACAAACCAATTATCATGAAGATTAGTAGCAATTATACTAAGAAAGAAGAAAAAGAAGAAAATCTGGTTTAACATCTTAACCCTTAAAGGGGCCAAAAGTAATATTATTTTTGTCTATAATCAGCCAGCTAATACAAATTCTATGTACTTAGAAGGAGAAAGCATCAGTTCTACATTTGTTTCAATTATCTGTATTTGACCACAAATTTATGGTGCTTTCCTATTAGTCGTGTATGACAGTTCTGCAACAAATTTGTGGCGGTCACGTCTTAAAAGGTTTTTGGGTTAACAGCACCCCATGTTAAATACTAAAAAGGTGTGTAATGTTAGAACTTGAAAACTGCTGGACTGATTAGTTGTGGACTTACAAGAAATTATCTCCCTGGAGAAGCATATTTTAAACCTTGATAGAATAGAAAAAATTCCATGAGGTAAAGATGTTATTTGTTCAATAAATAATTTAAAAATCACAAACCTACATCATGGCCATTGGTTTTTGCATGTGGTACTACTCCATTCACTAATGGTACATCTGTTCGTCTTATTGTCTTCTGTAATACATGTGCATCCGCTGGCTCTATCCTTTTGTAGTAATGCTCTTTTGTCTCAACAATTTCAAAGCCGAATTTCTTGTAAAAATCTATTGCACTCTCATTATTCACTTGGACATGTCTGAAAGAAGGAAACTGATGAATAATGTGTATTACACATTCAACATGAAAATGAAAGATCAGTGTTAGAAAATAAGAATGTTTATTACCTATAGGTATTGTCACCCAAAAAATGTTACACAAAAAATGTTGTCAGTCACATAGAGAGAATAATCTAAGGGTGAAAATAAGAAAGCAAGTCTAAATAAGGAATTGAGAGAAGAAAAGGTCATAAATTAAAAGATTTTTCTGACAAAAATTTAAATTATGAAACAATCTAAATAAAGCAAAAAAATAAAATTGACAAGCTCCACCACAAAAGCAAAGTTTTCATTGTACTAATAATAATTAAGTATACAAGCTTTAAAACACAGCCTAATATTGTATTCAAGGTTGCTTTTTTTTCTCAAGAATAATTTGTGTTGTGGTTATTTTTCAAACATGATACCTACATACCAATTTTTTATAACATTTTAAGTACCTACTATTTTAGGCTTTACAATATGGTTAAATGGCATAACAAGATCTATGAAAAGAAATAATTTACGAATTTAGCATGCTGGTATGAAGACTAGGACTAGGTTGTTGGTACTTTTTTGGGCTGAATGAGAAAAGTTGAAGACTGACTTGCACATAGTGAGACCTGCATCTAGTAGTACTTGTTATCCATGTCATCTCACATGAATAAGCTTCTAATTCATATCCTGTAGGAAGTCTTACTTTTCTAGATATATTATGGTCATCTCTAATCTCCAATGTTCTTATTATATACCAAAATTAGTAGAAATAGATTTTTGTCTAAAGATGTTCAGAGGGAAGAAGCAAATAGCTAACTTATATTCATATTTTCAAACTAGCATTGAGGGCTTATAAGCAATAAACTATATTTAAATGTATAAATAATTTTCTTGCCAAGTATAAAGGTTAATTTTAATCAAGTATGTCTACTATCACTCACATGTTTGACTGTGCTTTATTGAACATGATTCAATTTAAATTCATGCATAACCTTCAATATTTACACAGAAGACAAGCCTTCCAGTACAGTATCACATAGTAAGAATGTAAATATAAATACACTAGTAAAATAAATACTTACAGAAAGATACTGTCGAAATTACCATCCTGTTCAACATAATTGAGCACATGTTCAACCATCAGAGTTCCAATACCCAATCTTCTATATGGGTACAAACACCCCAGAGTCATGATGTATAATCTTCGAGAGTTCTCCGACGTGTCTATCCTACAGCATACAGCTCCCACTACAATATCATTGTAATACGCTAACTTAGCCAGCTCGCCAGCCTCCAGGACATCTTTATAGAATTTGTCATTGTATGATACAGGAAATACAACTGTGTTAAGCTTCTTCAGTTGCTTTATATTATGCGGGGTCACGTCGCCCAATTCTATTTTAGCTCTGAAAAGGCAAATGTGCTCGTTTATAGACGAATTCAACAAGACGTTAACCTTAGCATTTTAGATTCTCAGTAAAACGTATGATGAAGGTTTCTCTGACAACAGTCGATATATTATGAATAGGCTTTGTGAATTTACCTCGTCATTTTAATAACTATTCTACAAATTAAACACTAAAATTTAAAAACTAATCTACCACAGTTATATCACACAAGATCACTCCCGCCATCTACAACAAAAGCTCTATGCTCTGTCTCTCGCTCATTTTTGTGTCAGCTGTCAAATGAAGTAATCCTGTTAATTTGTTTATTTTTGCCACAATTGCGAGCAAAGAAATTATTTAAACATAGTTCACACATAATATTTTCTTATGTTTTCGCGACTTGTATACATAATAAAACTACATTTTAACGGTTTTGAGCACGGTAATTTATTTGATTTTGGTTACCCCGACGTTTTATCTTTGCCGTCCGTGACCACGGCTACTGAAAAGCGGCTGAATCGTCGGAATAACTCAAAATATTAAAATTAAATAAACGTAGTTTTATTATATTATTATATAGTTCACACAGTCTAGTCAGTCTCATATTTTGAACAAAATATAGCTGATACTAACCCCAAATGATAGCCTAATTCTTTCACTATCACTATACAATAGAAATTAATTATTTATAATGAACTTAATTACAAAAACCAGTATCCCATATAAAAAAAACTCCATCAAACATTCAAGGACTGCTGGATATTTACAATGACTAACCACAATAAATGACCTTAAAACTACAGTACCATGACACAAAAAAAAAGTTTTAGGTATTTTCCGACCCGATGAACTAATTCAATTTCTACTGTTTGGTAACTTTAATGTCTTGATAGTAACACAAAGGTAACACTATTTTCTTTTTTTAGTATTTGCGGTTCTGGCTTCAAGGTTATTTCAGTAAGTAATATTAAGTCCCGTGGAACAATTTACAATTATCTAAATATACGAATATTTTGCTTAAAAACGCTTTTAATGTTATTTTTTAACAATCCTAAATGCATATACTATTACAAAATTCATAATGATTTTAATTTAACAAAGCTGGCTGATACGCGGCAATGTTTAAAAATATGCATTCGATTGTTTCTGTCAAAGTATTTTCATCAATTTTAATATTGATTAATTATTAAAAATTCATAATGATGTTGCTTAAACAATTTCGATACGTTTCACGTTTTCAAAAGTTGTATTTTGGATATAGTCAAAGAAGTAACTATGTTCTAGGCAGAGTAGTAATGTTCCAGGCTGCTAAAGCTCAGGAAATAAGCAACATTAATATCCTTTCAAAGCAAGAACGATCTTCTATTACTGATCCTAGTGAGCAAATACCTAGTGAAATATTCCCCGCAGCTCGCGTCGTTCCAATGGTATTGACGCACAAGGAACCTGTGATTTTGCCCTTTGACGACGTACCCGGTCCAAAATCACTTAAGTACTTGTCAAATATTCGTAGTTACCTGAGTGAAATTGGGACTCAACTTACGGCTAGCATTTTAACTTTTGGACTCAATATTGGTGAGCTTTTTATAATCACACATTTTTATGTGCATCTTTACAACAATCACAGCTGGTGTTTTATCAAGGTACTAAATATTTTTCGGCCTCTAGACGTGTAATTTGGAAATATATTGGGATTTCAAGGTTCATAAGTAAATGCGTTAAATTATTATGAAACTACGAAAACTTGTTTTCATTAAAGCTCTAACGGATTGTTGTCAATAAAAATTTAATGTTCCAGGTACAATCATCAGTCAGAGAAAGCCGCTGAAGAATCTGTCAGTTTTATTTGACGAATATGGCCCAGTAGTACGCTTTGTAAGTCCGGTTGGCCGTGATATTGTGCTGCTTAACAACCCTGACCATATCCAAAAAGTGTTTGCTCTCGAAGGAGATTACCCTGTACGGTCAACCTTGGACTCACTGGAAAAGTATCGGACTGTGCATAGGAATCACGTGTTTGGAGGACTCTATACTGTGTAAATATTTGCTTAAAATATTTAGCGTTTTCACATTCACTATGTTAGAAAGTATACTTATAGAACTTTACTTCAAAATTCTTATGTTAGAATAAACCAGTTGTTTTTGTTAACATGGAGCACAATTCTATTCCCTCGAGACTTGAAAATACCCGGATTGTACTTTTCGGGAAACACGGATTCTGGTAGTGCATTCCACAACTCTGCTAGGTACGCAGAACGAACGTGGAGCCGAAACGTTTCGTTTGTACTGGTCGCGTTTCTACAGTGAAACGCTGGTGTAGACCAGAACGCCTTATCGTCCGAAGATAAAATCAGGTCAAACAGATCAACCACTCCCTCTACGAAATATATCCCATAAAAAAACCGATAGACTAGCAAGCCGGCGGCGATGCTCTAGGATTTGAAGCCTTGTATTAACAAGCTGGTCGCTACTAATCAACCTCTTAGCTCTTTTCTCAATTGACTAGTGCTTCAAGCTGGTATTGCTCAGCTAGAGCCGTCCCAAAGGTGAGAACAGTGCAAGATCTTACTTGAGCACAGTAAAGATTAAGCAGTTGTTCTTTTATAAAGTACCATCTCACCTTTGAAATTATACTGGGCTCTTTTGCAAGCCAGCTGGCCTACACTTTCAATATAGGAGCCGAAGTTGAGAGGGGATTTTAAAGAAATGCCAAAAAGTTAAAGTTGGTCTGTTATCGGCATGGGTATACACCTCGAAAAATGGGACTTAATTCAAACTGATTTTCTTCGGCAATCAATAAGTCGGTTGGGCCACCGCCTGTCAGGGCTTCGCGGAGTGGCAAGACCATATACCCGTAGTCCTGGCATAAGGGCGAAGCACAGAATATCGAGCCGTTAGTGTGTATCGGGTGGTAATAGCACTTACTTGCGATGCACCGCAACGGGGCGATTCCCACACTCCCAACCACGTCTCCCCCGCGGTGGATAGTCCTCAAACAGATTTCCCCTCGTTAAAAAAACTGCATCCCAAACCAGTTCTGCTACACACATTCATAATTACTTTGAAAATTCTATAATGCATTGGTATTTCTGTTAACAAGTTCCTGTTTATAGGATCAAGACGAACGTTTATCCTTTGTTAGTAGGTATTTGCCACATTACCTTTACAGCCACGGCCAGGATTGGGCCCGCCAAAGAACTGTGGTGTTTTCACCCCTCCACGATGCAGTGGTTCAACACATTCACGGAATAAACGACGTGTGCGAAAATTTCACCCAAAAGGTGTACAATTTGCGAAATCATCAAGATGAAGTACCGAGAGATCTTTTTAAAGAGCTACATAAGTGGACTTTCGATTGCATGGGTAAGTTGTTATTTTTACTAATTTACGGCTAGCAGAATTAAAAACTTTTTACAAAATATGTTTTCTACGAAAAAGGTAATTTTTGCAGACTTATAAAAAATATACCTACCATCTTAAAATATAATGATATTCTAGATATGTACAGAGACAAAACATGCTAAAAAAACTTATGCTAATGATGATAAAAGGGTCTACTCAGAAATGTGGTCAATGAAATCTCTTAACTGCTGAAATTTATATTAAAATATTTATTCTAAATGTAAAGTAACTCTTAAGATGTTTATTGATATTATATTATCTATGTCGCTTTGGGAATATTACCTATATACGCGAATTTCGATATCGGGAATAAACATGGAATATTTTACCCCCAAAATTGAATCATTTTTAGATGATAGAGAACCAGTTTATGATTATGAGAATAACAAAATATCTAAAAATTATTATCTTGAACAAAATTCTGGACTACTTCTGGTAGCATCTATCGAATTTGCTAATCATTTTTTTAAATTAGGACTCATATTGTTTGCGAAGAAGTTCACAATGCTCGACACGGAGCTCGTATACAGCCAATGCGATATGTCATGGCTTTACCACAGTCTGGAGAAAGCGACTGAGGCTATCATCAAATGCGAATCCGGACTCCACTTGTGGAAACTATTTACGACACCGGCTTGGAGCTCTTTGGTCAAATATTGTGATAGTTTAGATAAGTATGTGTTGGTAATTCTTTTTAAAATGTGAGCCAGTTTTTATGAAATTTGGTGTATTATAATTGAAACTACGTTTTGACGGTTTTGTGCGCGGCGTTTTATACAATTTTTATATTTATCGCGACGTTTCGGTCACTTTATAATTTAAAAGTTGAAATAAAATGCCGCGCTGAAAACCAATAAAACGTGGATTTAATTTGGTGCAACTACGAGTAAATACTTTACATAAGTATCCTATAAACACGAAAGTTTGTAACAATGTATGTATGGATGTATAGATGTATGGATATGTGGATGTATGTTTGTTACTCTTTCACGCAAAAGCTACTGAATGGATTTTGATGAAACTTTACAGTAATATAGCTTACAGATCAGAATAACACAGGCCATAATTTGTAAAGATATAGTGTGAATTATCCAAAATTAACGATTATCCATCACGACGCTGGTGAAACCGCGGGCGCAGCTAGTATAGAATTATATTAAGTACTACGATACAAGAATAGTAAGTAGTCATCGGCAAACCTTATGAGCACGGGTATTGGATACTTTTATAAATTATTAAGTGCAATCATTTTACGCAGCATTATTTTTTCTAGCTTAATTGGAAAGCATGTTTTGGAAGCTGAACAACAGTTATCTTTTAGAGCAAACAATAATGTAGAAGATACAGGTAAAAGTGTTTAAAATTTAATGAGTATGCATTATGACTGATAATTTAAACGTGATGAATAATAATTTGATGATATAGGGCACCTTTCGAATACACTAATAAACGCAATGCTATTAGGACAGGAGAAGATGAACCCAGAGGATATATCGACAGTGATTATGGATATGCTTCTTATAGGAGTTAATACTGTAAGCAAATTATCGTTTCGTTTTGTAGTTAGTTTTGCCGCTTAACATCACTCATCCTCCTGATTGTAAGTGGTCTGTGTCGCCAGGCCATTTGCAACAACAGCACGGGCATCCTATATCGTAACACTGAGAAATCTTCAGTTGGGAACTTATCTCAAATCTATAACAGAAGCAGTGGATGCTTTCTGGTGAACTGCTGGGCTATTCGATGGTTACAATCGGTATAATTGAGATAACAAACGAATAAAATCGTTATTAATATTTTTTAAACATTTTAGTTAGCATTTTTATTCTTATATTATCATCTCGTATTAAAGTATGTTTTAAACAAATATTTTTTTAAAATTGGAAACACTCCTTACTGTGCGGACAAGTGCAGAGACGAAGTCGGTAGGAAGCAAGTGTATGTGGTTAGTTTGTATGAAATTGTATGGAATCCTCGACAGTGCTAAATGGCAACCTAGTTTAAGAGTTCAGAAAACAATTTCCGGGTTTCGGTACCATTTTGATGGAGAGGAAATAAATTAAAATAAAATATGTTTTCTGTATTAATGTATTCTAAATGACTTTTCTACAATATGATATATACTTAATACTTTCTTATAATATTTAAATTACTCGAATTTAAACTATAATAGAAACTTTTTCGTTGTGAACACACACGTGCGAGCAATATTTCATATTCGGTTTTGGTGGATTTCTTCACCATGAAGCTCTTTGAGCGCATAATCGACTCTCGGATCCGGCAGGAGTGCACTGTCTCGGGATGTCAATATGGGTTTCGTCCTGGGCATGGAACCATGGACCCTGTTTTTGCCCTAAGGATCATCATGGAGAAATACAGGACGAAGAATACGCCTCTGCATTTCCTGTTTTTGGATCTGCAGAAGGCCTTCGACTGTGTTCCTCGCGTGATGATCTGGTGGGCACTGAGGTCCAAAGGGGTGCCAGAAACCTACATTGACGTTATCCGGGATATGTACCGTGATTCCGATTCCATAGTTCGGACCGCTGTTGGCGACACCGCACCCTTCCCCATTACAGTAGGCGTGCACCAGGTATCGGTCCTTAGTCCGTTTCTGTTCAGCGTGATATTAGACGAAGTGTCGAACAGCATCAGGGATGCGCATGAGCAACCTCCATGGTTGCTCATGTATGCTGACGATATCGCGCTGGCAGATTCGGACAGGGGGCGCCTGGTGAGACATGTAAATGCGTGGAAGAGATCGCTAGAGAACGGCGGTTTGAAACTAAATGTGGCGAAGACTGAGTACTTGGCCTGCAACACTACAGATCCCACATCCGTGCGCATAGGCGAAGATACGATCGAGCGCACGGATCAGTTTAAGTACTTGGGATCTGTCCTTAGTGCGTCCGGGGATATCGACCTCGACGTCAAGGCCCGTATCACAGCAGCTTGGGCCAAGTGGCGTGAGGTGACAGGTGTCATTTGTGACCCCAAAATGCCGGTCAAATTAAAAGGACAGGTCTATAAATCCATCATTAGACCTGTCCTTTTGTATGGCAGTGAAGCGTGGCCAGTACTTGAGCGACACAAGCAAGAGCTGCGTGTCACGGAGATGAATATGCTGCGATGGATGTGTGGAGTGACGCGGAAAGACCGGGTCAGGAACTCCCGCATCCGCGGCAGTCTTCATGTCCGTGACATAGCAGACAAACTGCAAGAGTGTCGCTTACGCTGGTACGGCCATGTTTTACGCAGACCGGCTAATTACGTGGGGAACAAATGTCTAGCCATGTCACCTCCGCCAGTTCCCGGTCGAAGGGGAAGGCCCAAGAAATGCTGGCTTGACGTCGTGAAGGATGACATGCGTGCCAATGGTCTCAAAACGGGGGATGCTGAGACCGCGCGAAGTGGAGTAGAAAAAGTAGGAAAGCGGACCCTGGGCGTCGGAGTGAACGCTCCGAACGCAACCGGGATTTAACGCTCGGATGATGATGGTTTTGGTGGATTTCTATTTTGGAAAGATTTTCAATGTTGAGTTAAATTTAAATGTGCAATTACTTTACTTTCTTTGTTTAATTAGTATGCACTGATTACCCGTATCAACTTAACATTATAAGTCGACCTCTTTACCGATTTATCCAATCTATGTATTTTGATCTTCCATCTGTTGTTCGAAGAATACGCGTCACAGTTTCCTTCAATTTTATCCGCAGATAACATCATCAATGTCTTTCCTTTTATACAATCTGGCGAAATATCAACGTGCCCAAAAGCAGCTTTATCAGGAAATTGAGCAAAAAGTGCCGAATGTCACTACGCAAAATATTACCAACATTAGAGATGAGACCCCATATTTACAAGCTTGTATAAAGGAAACCCTACGGTAATGGTTTAAACCGGTGTATAATAGGGATAAATTTTATAGAAAGTATGCTCATCCCAGATGTCGGAAGTACATACCTACATATCAAAGGAACAAACATCCATAGTGTCACTTTCTTATTTATTATTATGTAGGGCGCTATATAGCCCACAAGAAATATACTGTTTCATAATAAACTATAGATCTGAACTTGATCCTTCTTCTAAAACAGCAGAAGCTTCACTAACCTTGAAATTAGCTCTCCCTGTCTCGATTCAGGTTGCACGCACTGAACTAAATTCAGTCAGAAGTTTAGGCTCTTTCGAAGTTTTAATTGCGAGCAAAAACCTTTTTTTTAACACATTGTTACATACCGACAAAGAAATGCGCACCTGGTTTATTACCCTTCCCGCATACGGAGTTATTTTGTTTACTTTGTGTTTTAAATTTGAAATAAGACAATAGCCTATTGTTATTATTTTCGACTTTGTTGGCCGTTCGCAAGAATAATTAACCAGGTGTGCAGATAACAAATTCTCGGAAACCTCAGTTCACGCGGTTTTTGTGGTATTGTATAGTTAGTATAAAACTATGGCCAAACGAAGGGGCAAGGCAGTCCAGCGAGGATTACGACACCGAGCAAGACGTAGATTCGATGAGCGATATAGTGACGGAATTTGCGCGTGTTATTGAACTGTGCAGTTTGTACTAGTAGTGTCTAGTTATATTTTTACTTATGTTATACGTGTTTGTATAGTTCTAATAAATTATATAGTAATTCCAACGGCATTTTAATTCGAGTCCTGCGTAACTCGTAACAATATTTCAGCGATCTGGCTACAAAACTTTTTGTACCAGTCCAAATATTTTACACCAAATATATAATAGATATACATAATACTTACAGTTAGATATTGCTTCTTGTTATTATAAATATTTTTTACAACATAAATGATGTTATAATAACTAATTGTATTTATCTTAAAGGCTAGTGCCTCCAATTCCGGTGTTGACGAGAATCCTGCCCAAAAATATCATTTTGGATAAATACAAGTGAGTGTGTGTTGAAATTCAATTCTTTTTCTAGAAAGTCGTGTGGCTTGGTAGCTAGGGCGCTTGTATTACAACACCATCAAATAAATAAAATACCACTAAAAGCATAGAACTAAAAAGCCCACATGCATAACCACTTGCTAACGCCAAAGAAAGAGCGAACAAGAGATAGACCGATTGTTTGAAGGATAATGGGTTTTTGGTTACATCAAAAAGAGAGGAATAATGAACAAAAAAACATCGTACCAACCCCAAATAATTGAGATAATAATAACAGACCATAAACATCCCACTGCTGGGCCTCTCACTATAGCGGAACGGACAGTGTACCCGCCGCGCTTGTCTAAAGCGCTGCCAGCCCGCTCTAGTTTGACACATTGGTTATCTCGATGTGCAAATTTCATCACGTGTTGTCGTTGACCGTTGTTAGCACGTAGCAATGGTAAAAATGCACATTAGGTCAGAAAACTACCTAAGCGATGCATCATCCATGCGTTCCGGCCAGGATTCGATCCCGCGCCCTTTGACTTTGGGACGCGTGCGCTAGATGCTATCACCAATCCTGAGAGAAGGTAAAAGAATATAGAGAATACCGAAGAAGAACTCTGTAAAGGAACTTGTACATCGATATTGGTTGATACAACATTCGTTTAATTAAAATGAAGCGACCTGACATCAACAGTGGGGCGTTTCTTTACTACTAATTTTTCGGTAATTATAATATTTGTTGTATGCGTATAATACCGATGGACACTAGATTGTTCTAATTATAATAAACTGATTAGGCATTCATAAGTTGTTACACTCGTATAAAGTCTAGTAACATAAAATTTAAGTACGATATATTTCAAAATGAAATCTTATATTACTTTAAATTCTTTTCTTTTAATATAATAACGAGTCTGCCACGACTTTAACGCTTCAGTCTTGGCGTTCTGTTAAATGATTGTCTCAGTTGTCATAAATAGTGACGATGAATTGATATCACCCACCATCTGCCACAACTTTGATTATTCTTTCTTACATAAAACAACCATCTATAATTGCCTACAGTAGAAGAGTCAAACATGAAAGTGAGTAAGTATAAGCGCATCATGTAAACTTACTGCCTACGATGCGAGCAGCAGCTACAGTGGTTCAATAAAAACTAGTCAACAGAAAGATTGTAATTACGGCTACTTAATCTATATAAATATAATGAATCGTAGAAATGTGTGTCCGCACATAACTTGAGAACTACTTTACTGATTTGGATGAAATTTCTTGTGTGTATTTTAGTGGGTCCCTAGATGATTTAGATTAATATTTGGATGGCACTAGCAACGGATCCTAGATTTTTAAACTGAATAATAAATCGAATGTTGAAACCCCAGGCTAAATATTAAAGTTCAAATTGAAAACTCGTTCAAAACCGTTAATGTAATTATGCTGCATTTTGTCAAAATACAGTATACCCCGAGGCACACTTATAATAATGTCAACCCAAGACGCGTCATTAAAGGAGAGCAATTACGACGACGCGACGACGTTCAACCCCGAAAGATGGCTGAAGGCGGATGCGAAGGAATACCACGCCTTTGCTTCAATACCGTTCGGTTATGGCTCTCGAAAATGTTTGGGGCAGAATATCGCTGAAACTATGATGTCATTGCTAACCATTAGGGTAAGTAATAGAATACCGATATACACATAAATAAAGACTGATCGCTGCTCCTCCTGCGTTTGTACTGCAAATTCATAACATGGACACGAACGCCAACGACGGCCGCTCTAATTCGTCTCACACTCAGCGATGACGTGTGTTATTTGCTCACTTCAAACTGCGCGCTGCTGATAAGTTGACACGACTCATGGCGGAGTTTGTTGTACTTGAGAATTATCGTCATATTTTATTTTTATTTTATTCAGCAGATAGGCAGGCGGCCCACTTGATGGAAAGCGGATACCATCGCCTATGGACATTTGCAACACCAAAGGAGATACAAATGCGCTGCTGTTTGTTATGGCGTCATACGTTAGACCAGGGTTGGTAGCCATCCAGTCGGACATATGCCCTACCACCTGGCAAAATTGCGATATATTTTGTCCAATTTAAACAATATTCTCATAATAAAACTACATTTTAACGGTTTTAAGCGCGGTAATTTAATTGATTTTTGTCATTCTGACGTTTCAGCCAGTATCCCGTGGCCGTGATGACGTGAGAAAATAAATTACCGCGCTTAAAACCGTTAGAACGTAGTTTTATTATGTATACAAATCGCAAAAACTAAATAGAATATTAATATTCTGATAAATTATATTTTTATGTTTTTCTAATGTATAAGCCTATGTTATTTTAAACATTCATGAAAATCCGTTAACGTTTTGCGTTAGTACCAAAAAACCATCCATAAGCTTTCCCGTTCATATTGTGAGAATGTCAAATAATAATAAGATATGACTTTGTGTGTGTTTGTTTTTTTATTCTTCTTCACGGTCTTAAAAGATGAAGTAATAATTTTCAAAAGTATATAAAATATGTACTTTCAATAAAGGGGACGAAATTGGAACCATTGGGTGTTTTTGTCAGTTGGCGCAACAATGTTGTTCAAATATATTATAACAATAAAGCTAACTTTGTCTGTGTGCATGTTTGATTGTGATAACCTAAGTAACCACTAAATTGAACAAGTTATAAAGAAAGGCTAGCCTGTAGAACAAAGAAATTAATAATAAGGGAATCGCCCAGTAAGAGTAAATAATAAAACGCGCCCGGGACCCTTTTGGCGCCACTATTCCGTTTTAAACACAGTATAAAACAAAGTCGTTTTCCGCGTGTCTGTGCCAGACATAATTTTTAGGCCTAGGGCGTGACCTGCGGCGTGAAGCAAAACTCAGTCTTTAAAAACAGAACAGATTATTTTCTGTAGAAAGAAATTTTCAATAGCAAAATGTTCAATCACCATAATTAAATAACATATGATAACAATTAAAATATTTTTGAGCTTACTAATTATTACTAACAAATAAAAATGCGAATGTTTGGGTGGATGTTTGTTACTCAATCACATCAGAACACCTGAACAGCCCTGGTGAACGTTGGTACAGAGATAAATTAGTCTGAAATGGCACATAGGCTTTTTTTTCACAAAAAATTGACAGTTCCCTTTGAATAACATTAACGCAAGCGAAGTCGCGAGCTAAAGCTAGTCATTAATAAATTATAACTCTTAATAAGTGTGTTTTCAATTTACATTATTGCACCATATGAGATTAATAATAAGACATTCAATTACCAAAGGTCATGGGTGAATCTGTAGTGGCATAGCTCATATATACATTTCAATGTTACAGATTCTACAGAAATACAAACTGGAATACCACTATGGAGATATACATCCTACAAGAACATTCATAGTTCGACCCAACAAACAGCTCAAAATAAGATTTGTAGACAGGGGAGACATAAGACAATGTTGAAGCTTTCAGACCCCATTCTCAATGAGGTTGAAACTAATTAAATATTATCTCTTTAATATGTTTTAAGTCCAAGAGATAAACATGACATTAATTTAGTAATAATGTGTCACAATTTCTAGTGGCAAATGGTTTTAAATGTTTATTCCAAATGGACAATATTATCCCCGCAAATTGGTAATGCGCTGGAACCTTGTCACATTCACGTGACGTCATCCGCAACTCGATATGTACGCGTACTCGCCGGCCAGTGATGCTAACAGTACCGAGTATTCGGCTACGATTACGTCAACAAAATGGCGGCCAGGCGCAGTAGCAATTTGCGGGGATAATAATTATTACCAATCTACATTGAAAGTTATCTTTTTGGACTTAATTATTCCTGAACTTGCAGAAGTAAGCGCTTATGTTTCTTTTATTATTACTCACTTTACATTGTAGTTTCACAAAACTTCTCAATAAAACATATTGTTAATTTTTTTTATTTTATTTAAAAACAATCAATAGTTAAGTAAAACTAACACTAATGAACAAAAAAAATAAGAACAGTTTGAAGATGGCTTTTAAAATTATATTCCATAGAATAACAATGTTTTTGGAACCTCAGTTTCTTGTTGATAGAACAATAAGCCTAACTTTTTTAAATGGAAAAATAAGTCACCTGCTAGGATCAAGTTATCAAACCTATTAGGTGACTTACTTCTCTTATAATTGAAAAAATCCTATTTACCATAAACTCAAGAATAGAATCTCACTCTTCTCTATAGGCGAGTTTTGTTTAACACTTATATTAAATCAATAATGCTGTAGTTTCTTATGGATTAGTGTTAAAGATTTAGGCTGTGGCCTAATATGTCTTATTTAACAACTTCGCTGCCAACTCTGCATATATGTGGGGTGTCGGTCGAGGGCCAGCCCCTCATATGTGCCGGCTATGTCTGTTGAATTTCTATAGACTTAAAAAATATTTTGTCCATACATGTGTCACCAGAAATTTCAGCCGGCAGTGAAGTTGTTAAAGCTTTAAAAAATAACACCTATGATGTTAATGCTTAGCTACATTAGTCAATAAATATACATACATTATCTGTCACTATTTAACATCATTAACAATGTCACATCTCAAATCACTCCTTAAACCTATCACCATATGCATGAAACAGCCTAAATCTTTATCATTATCCCAGATAAAGCCCTACATTAAAAAATATTCTATTGATGCCTCCTAAGTCGGAATACATTCAAAACTTTCCCTCTTGTCATCTCTTTAGCTTCCTCGAGTCCAAGTTGATATGCCAAATCATGAAGTTTCTTCACTTCCATAATCATACTGCTTGTTGAGAGCGATCCAAGCTCTGCAATATAATATACACATACAGCCCAAAAGTAATAAATCAACATTATATATTTGTAAACTATGTTGAGCAATACAATTACTACACATAAAAATCAAATAAACACTTATTGGTATACAAAACAATATCATAGGGGTCATTCCTGAGACTACCCTCCCTAATCTGAGATATTTATATATTTTGCAATTTTTCAATTTAACCCTTAAAAGGGGCCAAATTTTATATTATTTTTGTCCATAATCGGTCAGCTGCCATTTAAATTGTCACGCCAAAACAACAGAATTATTGTAGTCTCTTTTATTCTAACACCAATTCTATGTAGTTACAGAGAGAAAGCATTAGTTCAACATTCATTTCAGTTATCTGTATTTGACAACTTTGTGGTGCTTCCCAATTAGCTGAGTGTAACAGTTTGGCAACAAATTTGTGGTAGTACCGTCTTAAAAGATTAACAGATAGAATTGGAAATATTTTAAAGCTTTCAATAATAGTTCAAATTTCATATTTTAAAACTTAAATATATTACAGTTTGAAATGTGACTAACAAAATTTAGGACCCCTGTCACCCCTTGTCACACTTCGTGGACCTCCCCTCTTAATGTTGGCTTAATTTATGGATTTCCATAAAGTAAACTACTCCATAGTTGTTTTGTATACCTACACAATGCTAAGAGTACTTTTTTGTGTGTAATAATTGTATGATTTGTGGTAAAGCTTCATCTGCGTTAATATTAATGATTTAGACTGGGGCAGAATATGTCATTTTTAAAGTGTTAAAACATAATGCCAGCAACATAAGAAAACTCTGACATTTTATACAACAAATTCTTATATTATTTACACATGAAAGAAGAGGCATTAAAATATTATATTACTTTTAAAGTATCAAGACATAAATAACTTTAATTACTGTCTAAACCATAATAATAATGACTTTTTATATTTGTACATACATGTAATATAAATATGTACATTCATACAAAATCTGTGAGGCTGTGACTTTTGTAAGATAAAAGTATCTCATTTGATATGACTGACCACTCCCCTATCGCTCAGTTATATGATCTTTGCCTACATTTACCAAAAAAGTTCATTATAGGACCCAGATATTACTCCATAACAGTGACAGCAATTAAAAAATAAATTTCAGTGATAAATAAATGTTGTTTGAATGTTACAATTAAGATTTAATCTTTTTTGTTTTATTTATTAATTTAAAAAAATCAATATCTGAGTAAATTTTTTTCATATATAATTTTAGTTACAGAAATATGATTTATATAAACTCCCTGTAGGTACTTCATTAAAGAGACTATAACCAGAGTGTATTATAAATGATACTCACGTTGAATGACATGAAAATCCTCGTTAGTGAGCCCCTTATCCCACGACGCTGGAGATTTATTAGTAGTCGGCAGGGGAGCAAATTCAGAAACACCGGGAACTGTAAATGAATCGTTGGAACACTGAGAAATGTCTTCCGATGCACTTATATTCACATTATCACTACCCATTTTAAATATAAAGTTTAAAAACACTGGTTTTAACCGAAACCAAGACGAAATAACCTAACGAAGGTCGGAATGACAACATGATAAATGAAATTATAAATCGCGCGATATTTGAAAGTAATGATTTAATTGCACTACTATTATTGATGATTATGACAACTATGTCGTAAGTCTTACTTTGTTCAGGCCATAGTTCTGGTGAATCACGATCAAGCTTCTCCGAACTGAAAAGACTTTCTTCCAAGGATGTCAAAGGAATATCATCAGATGCTACTTGCTCTGAAAAAATCAATTTTTTAGATGTATAATATGCAATGAAATATCGAATAAGGTTTAAAAATTAACAATCAAATACAAAGTACCAGCACTGAATTAAACATGAATGTAAAATCAATTGGCATAATCACAAAATTTGTTTTATTTACCTTCGGCCATAATATAGTTCTGTTTCGCCGCCATTTCTCAACTTTTGACAATTTAGAAAATGACATTCAAATTTAATGCGTGTAGTTTTATTGCCACGATGGTCGGCAAAGGAACTTGGTCCATACAGACTCCTATGATGATTTGGCCATGTGAATGAGCCTTTATAAATAGAAAAACATTCATAATAATGAATTTAATATATGTTGAAACAATGGTCATGAAAAGTTCGTTATTCAATTCATGACTGGAAATAAATAAATACAATATTATTTATTTGAAGACCGCACGTGGACCCAAGCTACCCTGCCAATTAGGCTAGGCGGTTTGGGAATACGAAAATCTCAGACGTAGCTTTACCTGCTTTTCTGTCCTCAGTTTATAGCACTGTGGACCTCATTGGCAAAATTATAAATCCGTCACCAAGTGACTTTGAGGTCCCATACTTGGCTGAGGCCAGAAACGCATGGTCACTAGCATGCCCGAGTCAAAATTATCCAGTGGAGCCCAAATCACAGAAGCTTTGGGACGGGCCGCTCAGCAAGTTGGTGTATGAAAATCTCTTGTCCTCTAGTGTCAACGAAGCTGAGCGAGCCCGTCTCTTAGCAGTCTCAACATGGGAGTCAGGCTTGTGGCTTCAGGCGCTGCCCTCATCAAATTTAGGCACATTCCTAGATGACACTACATTTAGCATTGCAGCCTCTATTCGACTGGGGGCACCGGCTGTAGTCCCTCATCACTGTCAATGCGGAGATAAAGTCGGTGGTTCAGGCTACCATGGCTTGTCGTGCGTCAGAAGTGCCGGCAGAATACCACGCCATGCTGCACTAAATGACGTTATCCGCCGGGCTCTTGTCACCACCGGGACCCCAGCCATTTTAGAGCCAAATGGACTGTGTCGCGACGATGGCAAGAGACCGGACGGGATGTCTTTGGTGCCATGGAAGATGGGACGACCATTAGTTTGGGACGCAACGTGCGTTGACACTTTGGCAGCGTCCCATCTTCCCGATACGGCTGTGGTAGCTGGTGCAGCTGCCGCCCGACAAGAGGACCTAAAACGCCGTAAATATGCATCCATTGTCAGTGGATACATATTTGCGGCTTTTGGTGTCGAAACTCTCGGGCCATGGGGTCCAGAAGCCCATCGCCTTTATCGAGACCTATCAAAACGGCTGATAGATGTCTCACGAAACCAAAACGCTGGCCTGTATTTTGGACAACGCATAAGCATTGCCATACAACGTGGTAATGCGGCCAGCGTTTTGGGAACGTTCCCAACTGACGGTGATTTGGGACCTATTTACTATTTGTAGTTTGTATTTTTTTTAATTAAGTTGTATATATATTTTTAGAATAGGATGTATTTTATTTTTATTTCATAAATCTAATATTGGTAAAAATATTTTTCATACAATGTCCACACCAATTGTGCTTTTTAAATTCTTTCTTCCGGTTGTCAACACAAGGCAAGGTGCGTTTTGTGGAAAAGCCACATGGTTTTTGTATAAAATAAAGCGATTGCATTGTATTTAGTGATAGAAATATTTAATTATTCGTTAAAGGTAAAATTTGTTACATATTTATGTAAACGACTTTCCAAAAAATGGTTACCAGTTTCAAAAAGTGACCTGTGTAGAGTACATCCAATGCCAGCAATAAATAGATGGGAAGTTTACACAAGAAATTAATCCTCATTTATGTAGTATTTACAAGATTACACTTTTCTTATAATTTATGTACTTTAACACTTTCATACGTTTGTTCTTTCTGTCGCTAGGTGCAACTTACACCTCACATAACCTAACTTTATACGATGAATAATATTCGTGTATCTGTTAAAGATTTCGTCTAAATATGATAATTATTACTGAGTTTGGATATCACGTCACAAAAAACTGAAATTTCATTCAATTACAAACAATCAAATGTGCAAATGAGTTTGTTTTTCTTTGTAACATAAATTTAGAAAATATATCAACTGCTTTCTAATGTAATAGATGTATTCTGTAGTGGTTGATGTTTTAATGTAAATTGTAAGGATTCTATAATGATGTAAATCCCAAGATAGTGGAGAAATATTCAGTTTAGGAGCAAATTTGTATATTTTTTTTTCTTTTAGATGCGTTCCGTCACGCTAAAAGATGTTGAACAAGACAAAGTCGTCAAGACAGTCGCTGCTCACTTAAAAAAGTAAGTTAGTATATATAGAATTGGTTCTAATAGTTAAAATATAAATTACTTTAAAATTTATATATATATATATATATATATATATATAAATTTTAAAGTAATATTGTCTAAAAATGTATGTTATGTTTTAAATTTTTGGCTGTTCATTCAGTGAGATGTCGATTTCTCAGCATATTACCAACTTAACTCATTCATATTAAATTAAAATAAACTGAAAGTTTTATATTTATTCTAATTTAAATATGCAACTTATAATTTTGAGACCAGATTCTAAATAATAGATTTTGATGTTTTACTATCAAAGCTGTAAAGAAGCTATGTTAGAATATATAAAAAGCATGCCTGTTCATTCAGACAGTGGTATTATTTTAACACTATGTAAACTATGCTCTCATACAACTTTAATATATTTTGTTTTGTGCACTTATGCTATATTCATTCGTGTTTGCAATAAAAACTGCAATCATGGAACAACATGATAATATAGTTTAGTCAATTTGTTCAGTCATTATTAGGTTCAGATTTTAAATCAAATATATAATTGATTTTCAGGACTGGCAAGGTCAA
The DNA here is from genome assembly GCA_012273795.1 of Dendrolimus punctatus. Classification (NCBI taxonomy): domain Eukaryota; kingdom Metazoa; phylum Arthropoda; class Insecta; order Lepidoptera; family Lasiocampidae; genus Dendrolimus; species Dendrolimus punctatus. The sequence continues at coordinate 5,759,733 of CM022542.1, forward strand.
GGTCCCAGAGCATATGGACCTTGTGAAGACAGCCCGTTTCAAGGAGTTGGCTCCATATGACCCAGATTGGTTCTATGTGCGCTGCGCAGCCATCCTCCGCCATATCTATATCCGCTCCCCAGTTGGAGTCAAGACGGTCACCAAGATCTTTGGTGGTCGCAAACGCAATGGTGTCACACCTTCACATTTCTGCAGGTTTGTTTCAGCTCTTATGTTGTGAAAAGGAAAGAAAGCTCCAAAATTTCAGAGGACTATATATTAAACAAAAATACCTCACTTCCAAAAGTTGATCGCCACTGGTACGGCGGGCATAGTCTGCTGACCTAGCTAACTGTAAAAGAAGCACCAGATTTGATTCCTAGCATGGTAGTACTCATAAGCGAATTTTTCCATTATTTGTTATGGTCTGGGAACAAGCTCAAGTAGTCCATTCTATACTACATACACACCATTTCTGTAAGCAAATGATTAATGCTGGGTATGTAAAATAGATGCACACAAAAAGTAAAAACTCTATTAATTAGACTAACTCCATACAAGTAATGTTAATCTTCTACCAATGGTAATATATGGCAAGGTTTAGAAACATGAAGTTTATGTATAACATCTAAAATACACTTATCAATTTCATTACCTTTAAATATCCAAAATGAACCATAAAACTGTTTTTGTAAGGTTAGTAGTAATGTCTGATGATTACATGCTTCAATACTCTGGCAAAAAATGTGTAGCTCGTGATACTTAATAACCTTGTTATTTTTATCAAAGATTTATTCATTTTGGTCTTAATATATGGGCTTCTGAAATAATACTATAAGAAATTGTGGCATCACAGCTATCCATTGTGATATACTTGTATTTTGCAACTGTCTAAATTTGGACTCTATTACCTGTGGAAACTATTCTATTGTTTAGGATAAGAAGTCATGTATTTATTCCTGTTATTGAAAGATTATATTTACTAAATTTCATGATAATTTGGGGGTTAAAGGGTATGAAGAAGAAATGAATAATATTCTAATACACTAAATGTTACAGTTCTGTTAGTACAAAATGGTTGTCTGAATAACATTAAACAACATAGATGTATTCTAATTAGAAAATTTATGCCTTTTTTTTAAATGAATTAATCATACCACAAAGTCAGAATCGAAAGATAATTAATATGCAATTTATATAGTTGTGACATATATGATGATTTTTAATTACCTGGGCTAAAGTGACAGCTGCAATCAACCTTTTTTTATGTTGCAAACTTTGTGCAACTCTCCACTGAGTTAAATCCTATTACATTTTTATACTAATTCTGAAGGGCTCAAATCCCTTATGAATCAAACAAAGATCCAACTCTCAGTTATCTAAACCATGATCAATTATTAATAATTTCAATTGACAAAGCATCATTAATTTCACTCTATATATATAAACTTTTTAATTTTAGATCATCTGGAAGTATTGCCCGCAAAGCTCTGCAAGCTTTAGAGGCTTTGAAGCTAGTTGAAAAGGTTCAAGATGGTGGCCGAATCCTCACTACACAGGGCAGACGTGATCTTGATAGAATCGCCGCTCAGGTCCGCCTAAAGGCCAAGCAACAGGCTAAGCAGAGTGTCATTGTTCTGTAATTTAATATAAACATAATAAAAATCTGAAAAAGCCTGTTTTCTATTTCACCCTATGTTCCAGTTGATAGTTTTAATAATTTTAAGCAAAGATTGGGAATTCAGTTTCAAATCTCAACTTTTTATTTAAATGTTTTTTTTTTCATTATTTCTAACGCATTCGGCATTCATAATGCCTATTTCAAAGTTATAAAAGACGGGTGTTAAGCTAAATGCAATTCATAGATAATATTGTATACAATATAGAAGTTATGGTCTACCCTCCATAGTAAAAGTGCAATTTTAGCAATTAGATTTTGGTCAGTGAATTATACGTGTTTTTAAGTATCTAGGCAACAAACGAAGCTATTACTTTACACATCTAAATTATTGATCATAAAATTTACAAAGGATATACACAATTACTAGGTACCTAATCTACTAATGTTAGTGGGAATTTACATTGATGGGACAGAGACAATTTACAGAAAGGACATAATACAGGGAACTTGATTTTTTTGTTGTTGTTATTTTAACAGTTTCGGTCACTGAAAAATATATAATTTGAGACCAAGATTAATTAACTATTCCAAACGGAATCTTAACAAGGGTTATGAATATCTAGAAATGTAAAATATTCTAATATCATTATTTTGCGAATATCGTTGCTATTGACGAGAATTGGTAGCAAATCCTGCTTATTTTTCCAAAACCACATGTGTTTTCACATTTAAGCCACTACCATATATATATATATATATATATATATATATATATATATATATATATAACAGAAAGCATTAAAGTGATGGTGCAATGCAAAGCAATCGCTTTGACGAAGCTGTAAGTTCTTGGTAACTGTGCCTGTTGCTCATAAAAAAAATAATTTCATTATTTGACAATGACATTCTCCGTTGTCAGTGTCCGCACTCGCGGCCAACTTCGTTTGAATTCCAGTTTGGCTTCGAGAAAAATACTAATCATTGATCAGTCGCATTTGAATAATTATGCAGTGATAACAAAATGATGTTGATATTTGGACGCGGTATCGGTATTTTAGTGATATGTTTTCTTTCGTGTGTAGCATCATTACATCAGTTCGGAACACCTGGTAATTCATTGTACGTGGCGAAAGACCCTGACAAAAGTGGTGGAAAATTAACTGTAATCAATAGACACGCTGAGAGTGAAAGCAATTCACTTGCAAGAAGTAAACGCGAAGCTGATGCTAGTGTACCGTCTCCTGTGATACACAAAAATACAAGTACATGGGTGGGTTCTTCAACTGTTCATTTCCTTATTAAGTTTTATTTGCCCCTTCGTATTTTCCGGTCTTAGACAATTAACAGCATATGATACTTTCCTCGTATATTTTCTATTTTTATTAAGCGACGTAGTTACTTTCCGGTGATGTTTTCTTGAAGGTCATTTCCTCCCCTTGTTTACATATAAGTGTCAACAGCCAAATATTTTTTGACGTAATTACACGACCTATTTCGTGACAAAGCATGTTTTCGTTGTCTAATGAAAATTTCATTTGAGAAAGGCACTGGGGTGGGTTATTTTCTATATATATAAAAATCCCTTTCTATATATATTAATTATGGTGTATGGCCGCGATGTACTTTGAAACTATTCAACCAATTTAGATATTTTTTTCATTTTATTGGATATGTTCCAACTTAGGACATAAATAAAAAATTTAGGAAATAATAAAAAAAAAATCGAAACCTATCTGAGATTTTGATTTTTTTGTAATTTTTGAAAGCCAGTATGGTGGGGTATAGATACACGGCACATTTATTTATTATGAACAAATTCGAACTTGTTTAATATAGGTTAGAAGGTATTGGTTATTTTTTTTATAACCACCCAAAAATAATTTGATATCTCAAGTAATAAATAATTGTGCCTTATATCTATCCGCACCCATTATATGAGTTCTTCTGTCAACTAAGTTCCATTGTCTTCCTGTTTGCCAGCTTTTGGAAATAAGAAGAAAGAACATCTTCAAAAAATCATACTGTTCTAATGAGCAGAATATAATGCTAATGCATATTTTTAAAACTAATAGTTATTTAAAAATTAAAAACTTTTTAACTATATTTTTCATAAATAAGCTATTTAAAAAATGCCTGTTTATTATTATAGCTACTACTGCCGAAAATGAGGTTCTAAAGTACTTTATAAACAGCTCATGAGGAGCCATCTTATTAATTTTTTGAGGAACATCACTAATAACTATTATTTCTGTAATATAAAAACAAGATTAATAATTTTATAAATTTAATTTCCATCAAAAATAATTTATATAGAATTTTGCCTAATACAACAAATACCTATGAAACTGAAAACAGCAGAAAATCATCTCTGAAGATCTGCTGTTTTCAGTTTTAGATGTAGAGCCATCCCTAGCTTTGATCAAGGTGGAAATGGATAAGTTCTATGGACTACTGTATTCTCTGTTATGGAGAAACCTGTTTCGAATTTCTTGAAGCTGTGATCAAAAACTCTTATGGCACCTAGAAAATTTCTTGTTCAAATGCACTGTCTCATAGTTCATATGTTTTATGCTGAATCATCCACACTTATTACTGCTCAATTGTAAAATAAATTACTTATGAATAAAAAAATTTGGTGTTGTCACTGCATTTATATAGATAGCAAACTAGTTAAAAAAACTTTCTTAAAATGCAAATTTATGGCCTAGATATGTCTTTATTGTCTATTTTGCTTACCTATACAATATACATGTATTTATATGAATGTACACTGTGTTGAAAAATGGCCACAGTGAGACACTGGAAGCCTCTGGCTGTGTGGTGTTGGTGGTGTACCAATTTGTGACTTTTTTAAATTACTGCATTAATTGTTTACAACTCAAGCAAGTCACCTTACTACTATCTTGCTAATGTATGCCCCGTATCCCCTGTATAGGAGCAATGCCTATGTTTAGTTTACACATTTGTACATTATCTCTGTTTCCTGTATTCTAATAATAGGCTATGTAAGCTGTATTGATTTATTTGTTATTATGCTATTAAATATCATCTTATTAATAAATCATAGTTTTGCACACTATTCTATAAAAAAATATTTGCGATCCAAATCTTGGCTGTAACTCTCATCAATTCAAGTTACAACTCATGGCAATAAATATTCTTTTCACAAGACTTTAATTTAATATTGTTTTTTTTAAGTTGTGTGAAATAATGTATGAAATAATGTATAAAATAATTACATAATAGTAATATTTTGTCAACAGATAACCCACTTAAATGACAGTCATCAGCAGTTAATGGTGCATTGGGTGGGTGAAGGCTCCAATGTCATAATATGCCTAGCAAGAGACTCAAGTCCAAGAAGCAAGGGAAATCCATCACCATCAGCTCTCTTTATATCATATGACTATGGAAAGAACTTTACAAACAAAACAGAAAGCTTCAGACTTGGAGATGCCCCTGACAGTGCATATGCTCAATTAGACAAGTTCTTCAACCATCCAAAGTATCCAGAGTTTGTGAGTATCCTGATGAAATATAAAATAAAAACAAACATAATTATTTTGTATGTTCCCAAACAGGTACAACACTAGTTACTTGAGCACTAGTGTGCAACACCGATAATGTTGTCCCTTGTTTAAATAATTACTTTCTAAGCAAATTTCAACACAAAAGTTCTTGAGTAATTGGCTCATAGACTCATAAGGTTGTTAAAAAAGAAAAAAACCTTTGCAATTTTTTTTTAAATTCTATAACTGTTATTTTTCAAATCAAATCAAATTTGTTCAAAATATGGTTAAACAGTTGGTATATATGTTACAGTGTTTACATGTTTTTATCACGTTAGTGTAAAATCAAAGAGGGTGGAAAATCCAGTATTATGATTCATATAATATGATTAATCACTCGGATTTTACAGCCCCCTGGAGGTATCACACCCATCCTGTGTATGCTTTGTGTACCGACTTCAGGCCAACAGACACTGGGTGGTTTCCACAACATTGCCCTTTTTGGTGTCACACCCATTTACTGTGGACAAATTCCCCACTAAACAAGTTACACTTGCGTTATGGTTAATATACAACAGACCACTTAGATTTCAGACCAGAATTAATAATAGAAATTTGATTACTGTATTATGATTATCTATACATTGATACATATAAATAAAATTGGAGTGTCTCTTTGTAATATTGAAATAACCGCTTTTTACTACATGTATATGAATATATATACGGTATATACTCAAAATAACATTTTTTACCGTTTTTGTCTGTCTGTCTGTTTGTTCCGGCTAATCTCTGATGTGGCTGGACCGATTTTGACGGGACTTTTATTGGCAGGTAGCTGATGTAATAAGGAGTAACTTAGGCTACTTTTATTTTAGAAAAATTCTTTTGTTAATGGCATTATGACGATTTTCAATCACCACGCGGGAGAGACCGCGGATATACTTAATTAATATATTAGGATTCTGCATGTGCATTCACATATGAAAACTAGGAGGCAAGATGTAAAATCCATTAAAACTGTCTGTCTATTGAGGTAACATTTCTTATGGGTCCCCAAGTAACATATATAAAATTTAGCTTTTATACTATAATGTAAGTATAATTATAATTTACTAGAGTTAACCTCTAGTGCGTGTCTCTTGTTTATAGAGCAAGCGCTACAGGTATATCGCTAATTATACCATCCCCCGTCTATCTGTCAACAACATAACTTACAAAACTTGACCAAAAAGGCCAAAATGGTCAAAATAACCAAAAAGGCCGGAATAACCGACATGGCCAAAGTGACCAAAAAGGCCACAGAGACCGACATGGCCAAAATGAGTAAAAGGCTAAAATAGCCAAAATTACCAAAAAGGCCAAAATTACCAAAAAGGCCAAAATGAAAAGTATCCCTTGTCCACCCTCAGTATTTAATTAACATACGTATCGAATTTCAGCCAAATCGGCCTATTAATTCTTCCGTGAAAGCATAACAAACAGAAAGACAAATATGTTTTTATCCCGGAAACTATCCCATTTTTCGGGATAAAAAGTATCCTATGTTCATTCTCGGCATCGAAAACATATACATACTGAGTTTCAGCCAAATCGGTGCAGTAGTTTTTAGACAGACAGAGTTACTTTCGCATTTATAATATTAATAGGGATGTATGTTAAGGGGTGTCTGGCATGGGGTAGCAACTGTCATAAGTGTCTGGCAATTAATGACGAGGTTTCTAAAGTTATCCCAAATAAAATATGAAAAAATTGACCTTTCTTACTTTAATGAAGAGAAGGTACTATTTTATACACCTTTAGTACCTGTTACCTGCCTAAGTAACCACAACCCAAAGTCTATAGTCGCTGGTCGTTCTTACCTGTTTAGAGAACATGCACAGAAAAACTTTCAAGTTTTATAAAATAACGAAAGTCTGGCCGTCGTGGGCTCTTAAGCTGTGTTTGTCGTTTTGTCTTTTTGTTCGGGATTCACGTAAAAACTACTGGGCCGATTTCGATGTGGTTTTCGGCGATCGACAGCTGTTTCTTGGAGTTAAACTGTGCTACTTTTTATGTCAGGAGCCTTAAGAACAGACGAGCGTGCATGAGGTGTGTAAGAATAAGCCTAAATGGCGCTCTGTTCTTCGTGCCTACCCCCCGCAAGGGACCAGGCGTGAAATTATGTATGTATGTACTTTTTATCCTGGGAATGATTTAAAATGACCAGATTAAAAAAATCTAATTTAAATGTGATTTTTTACGGGTCGTTTTTAAATGCTGCAATAATTTGTGTTCAGGGAATTTCAAGAAAAGCGCGGACGAAGTGGCGGGCACATCCTAGATATCATCATCATCATCACTACATAGTATAAAACAAAGTCGCCTTTTCTGTCCCTATATCCCTATGTGCGCTTAAATCTTTAAAACTACCCAACGAATTTTGATGTGGTTTTTTCCAATAGATAGAGTGATTCAAGAGGAAGGTTTATATGTATAATACATGCATCATATACTAAGGCAACATTGCTAATTTTAGAGGTTTCTATGTAGTGATGCCCGTGCAAAGTCGGAGCGGGCCGCTATGTTTTTATATACAACGTTCATAGTTTTTCTGTAGTCTATTTAATTTTGTATCAGCATTGCACCCGTGCGAAGCCGGGGCGGGTCGCTAGTGAAATATAAAAATGTGACTACGTAAAGTGAAACGCGATTTTTCCATATGTACAACAAAATGTACAATGTACTCTGTGGTCGCAACCAAAACGGTTTTCTCTAATCATAATCGTGTTTATTAGAAGATCAAATAGCCAATATTATTATAATAGAAAAGAAATAAGTTTTTAATCTACAACACGTTTTGCTTTATTAATATACTTCGCATCAACTTTTTGGGCTCTCTTAGGAACAGACGGATGTACAACAAACACTTTCCTACAAAATCAGTGGTTGTCGTAGTTTTCTACAGTTAATATTGAGACTAAATGCTATGGAGCATACAAAACACTACTCAACATACAAATAACCTCTAGCAATACAACAGGTCGTTTTTAAAAATAAATACATATTTGCATATCGACATTATTATATTGTAAAGCCATCTGTTCAATTTAGTTTATGTAGTAGTGTCATTAAACTTAGTGTACACATACACAGGTCTTTTACGCGCAAAAGTAAAATATTTACTATGCAGGTCCACAAGAATAAAAGTTGTGTGTGCTGGGTGTCAGGACTATCATTTTCTGGCGTATTTCTTCCCGCTGAACACGAATCTGAACTGAATGAGCAAATAATCGAGAAAAACCCAAAACCCTGTATGGCGCTCTGTTATTCGTGCCTACCCCGCAAGGGACCTGGCGTGAAGTTATGTATGTATGTAAAACCCAAAACCCAAAATTTTAGTTTTTTTGGGGTATTCTCGATTTTTTGCTCATTGATCCCTAATATTCACTTCAGATTCGTGTTGAACGGGAAAAAATACGCCAGAAAATTATAGACTAACTGATACCCAGCGCATACAACATATTTTGTGGAGCTCTGTTATTTATTCTAATTAATTTTAATCAGTCAGGTAAAAAACAAGGCAATATCATTGGTTTTCCCTGTACTGCACAAGGTCAGCAGATGTAGCGCTAAGAGTACTCTAGAAGCCAGATTAAACATTAATGGCCTTACTTATAATCGTTTGTTAAATTTTAAGTAACTGCTCAGCAATTGATTAACGAAAATCTTACCCATAAACTCCTTTTAAGGATAAGAGGTGGTGGTAAAGTAACTCATAAATAACTGTCAAAAATAATCAACATCGAGAGGTAGTTTAAGTGAATTCTAAGAGGCAAGATCGCAAGTTTTATTTGAAACAGCCGGTGATTAGGGTTTTAAAAGTCTCTTATTTAAGAGATGGCTAATCCTTTCTTAACCAGGTTATTATAAGTAAGGCCCTAAAATAACAATGGAAAAATAATTATGCTTTTAAATGTATTTACGATTACACCATGTAGGTGTAATCGTATAGTATAATGTACACTACTAGCTGCGCCCCGCGGTTTTGTCCACGTGGTGATGGAAAGTCGTTATATTTTGAATAATTCACTATGTATTATTCTGATGAGAGTATTCTGTAAGCTATATTAATGTGTAGTTTCATCAAAATCCATTCGTTAGTTTTGCGTGAAAGAGTAACAAACATTCTTCGTAACTTTCGCGTTCATAACATTTGATAGCTTTTGTGCTTGAGTGGGGTAAAGCTTTGCCGGCCTATCTTACTGCAACGCAGAGGCAGGTAAGGTTCCTGGAATGGTTAATTTCGAAAACGAATTTTCTCTGTTAATTACTACGATCTGGGATCGGCTCCAGGGGAGTCTGTTCTGTATTTATTACCCATAACACAATCGTAACTTGATTAATTTGGGAATATGCAATATGTGTGTTTGTCTGCCTATTGCCTACTAATATTATTTATATATTATATCAAATAATCATATTAATTGTTGATACGGAAGTATCAGATTTTATTCTAAGGTCACTTTCTGATTTGTCGGCGCAGGCGCTCGGTCAGCTTTTGTTACCGCATCGCTTTTAAAGCAATGCATTTATTTAGCAAGGCTCTGCGAGGGAACATGTTTTATTGATGATCATTGTTGTTCCCAGTGCGTATTTGTGGATGCTACTAACAAGAAGCTCTATTACACCAGCGACAATGGTCGCAATATACATAGATCAGACTTGACATTCCATCCAAGCGAGCTGACCTTTGACGAGGAGTACCCGGACAAATATGTCATTCTAGACAAGGTCGATACTAATAGGAAGGTGAGTTGAATTTTTCCTATTTATAGAACTCTCTTTATCGTTGACTAATGTATTGGGTGTTATAAAAAGTTTTATGCTAAACTCTAGCATTCTTGTTATATATTAATATATGAGAACATGATGGCAAGAAATAAGAGTTTGAGGTTCCTTTACTTGACTTAAATCTCATTACATCCTGTGTCTGCTTAAAAAAGATCAAAGTGAATTGAAGAGTTTTGAAGGTTTCATGATAAACTAGCAGGCCTACAGACGTTATGCTGCCCTGAAAAGAAAGGAATCCAATTTCAGCGCTACCTAACCGGTCTAATTGTGTGTATCTTAACCATCGGGAGACCATAGGGACCATATATATTTACATGACAGGCCAGTGATGCTATTATAGTTTTTTTATATCATGCTCATATTGTTTTAGCTGTACCTCACTTTAGATGGTGGCAAAACCTTCAAAATGATCCAGAGTTATGTGAAAACGTTCTTTTGGTCATCTGGACCGGGCTTCTCAAAGATATTTTACATGGAGAGGTGGAAACCTGACGGCATGAGCACTGTCTTTAGTGCAAGTGATCCGACCGATTTGATTAATGCAGACGTACTCTTTGAAGATGCGAAAGATTTCCAAATTAAAGGCGACTATATGTTTGCGACGAAACAATCTAAAGAGGTAAGTCTATTCAAGATCTTGAATAGTTAGTCTTTTTATAATCTTTATTTAAAACCTATGAATTGGTTATGTCTCTTTAAGTCTTTCAAGTGGATGGAGTTAAGAATTAGGTAAGTAATGAACTGATGTTAAAAGATATTCCCAGCAGTGATAATGTATCGTATGCTTTCATTACGAGCTGGTAAATAGTATAGTAAATAAATCTACGCAGACACATACATACATTTTATAAGATTACTAAATTATGCTTGGTCTGTTGTTTATATACAATAAGTAACTCTAGAGCTCATTTGAGACACCCATATCAGGATAAATAATGGAAATTTTGTGTGTAATAAATTTAACCTACCCGGGCATCAAACTTTAAATAGATGGACCAACGCTTATAGCCTTACATCACAGAGGCCATTTCCAAAAATATCATTATTTCTCATTTAATTCAATAGAGAGTATCTTAATACTTCATTTGGCAAATCTGCAAACTCAATGTAAGTTCATTTTACAGGTCACAATATTCTTTGTCATAATTATTATTTTAAACAAGTTGTTTACTTTGACGATATCTTCATTTCATTGAAATATTGCCAATTCGGTTATTTTTGCAAGTAACGCAAAATATCTATCAAGTGCTCCAAATATTACTTTTCATAAGAAATAAAGATGCTAATTTATCAATGTATAAATTTAATAATATATGATATACGACTTCGTCCACGTTTGACGGGCAACGTAGATTACAATTATTTTGCCAGTATTTAAAATCAAAGGGTATTTTCCGCTGGGCATTGGTTTTTTTACAATCGGAAAGGTTCCCATAAAAACCCGGGATAAGTAATCTCATTACAGGCATACATAACTACATTGTATCGGAATAATTTAGTTTATATGCAATTGTTAATTTACTTGTCCAATTTGAAAACCTGCCCGTAAAACTTCAAGTTGAATTTTTTTTTAATAGCTTCTACGTACAGACACAGCACATTACATTTAGAATTATATAATATTATATATTTCATGGTTAAAATATATTATGATTTAAATAATATAATTGACATCGTTACATCATATTATAGATTATTTTAAAACTAAAAATTTAATTTCGTAAGTACAATAGGAAGATAATGAATATCTATAAACAAACTGGCGAATAATAAATAATATAATATGACTAATGTTATGATTTGGGACCACTATCATTGCGACACAAACAGTTGAAATAATTGAATTGTTAGGTATTAATTCATCAAATAACATCTTTGTTCGGAAAATGAGTCACGATGACCAAACCAATAGACAGTCACTAAGTGTGTTCCACATTTTACATTTTCTGTTGGACATGAAAAGGGAGACGATTTAAGTATTCGATTGTTATTGTTTTTCCAGTCAAGAGAGCAGGCCATTTGGTGTTGTAAATGTCTATAGGTGATGGTAACCGCTTTCTATAAAGTGGACCGTCTGCCCGTCTGCTGCACTCATGCAATAAAAAAATAATAATATACGAGTATATATTCTGTGTACTCGAGTTCTATGGTGTTTAGGGGTGTTATAAGGCATAAGCTTTAATTATTTATGATACTATTGCTGTATATTGTATATCTTCATCCGTGCAGGAACGGAGAAAGAATACAATTTCCTGCGGCCCGGCGGCCTGTCGTAAGAGGCGACAAAACAACCCACAGCCAGGTGGTAGGGCATTTGCCCGACTGGATGGCTACCACCCCTGGTCTAGAGTATGTCGCCATAACAACCTTGAGTTGTGTTCCGGCATTAGTGACCAGGTTCCAGGCTCCCTAAAGAGAGCAGCAGCGCATTCGTAGCACCTTTGGTGTTGCAAATGTCCATAGGCGATGGTAACCGCTGTCCATCAAGTGGGCCGTCTGCCTGTCTGCTGATCTCCTGCAATAAAAAAAAAAATAAAAAAAATATTGGTTTTTATAAACGAGTACTACCATACCTACCATAGTCACGAGTTTGTCAAAATCAACAACCGTACATGTGTCGTACAACGTTTTTCAACACATTTATGAGAAAACAGTACAGTAGGTAACGAAACAAATATAAATATCAATCAGAAAGTCGCAAAAATCTTTGATTATTGTAATATGAAAATGGCGCGCATTTGCATATGGTTACACATGCGTGTGGTGAAAATTAGAACTATATTTTTTGTCCCATTTTCGGTTTAGTATTAAAGTGAGACAAATGTATTAATCAAAAGCGCCTCTAAGGAGGTTCGATTATTCATCTTCTTTTTTTTGGTAATACTAATCTCGTTGGTGGAATTCTAGTTTTTCTTCCACCTACGCACCTATTTTACCGCAGTTTCCATTATGATAAGTAATTTTAACTTAATTGGCTCGGTCGGTGCAATACTCATAGAATATGGGCGTGAAACGGTTATCCTTGAGCTAATTTTGTTTCATTAGAACAGAAAACTGACTTCTTAGTCAGTTTTCTGTTCTAATGAAACAAAATGCATGCGTTCCGGTCAGGATCGAATCCGCGTCCTTCGATTTTGGGGCGCGTGCGCTAAGCATTACGCTGCCACGACTTTGTTAGATGTGTGCTTTGATAATAATAAGATCTTTATTGCGAGGCTGTTTTTATTCATCATCATTCAGTGTTTAACTTTTATCGGTGGAGCCTCCTCCAATCCACTTTATTCTCGGCGAGCTGTTTCATTTCTTTAAACAACACGACACCTTTCCTTTGTTTGATCGATAAGCACCCTCCTAGGTCTTCCCTTCCCTTTCTATGTTTTATGATGAAGATAATATAATATACCATTATTTGAAATCTTTGGCTGATTTTTAGCCACTCTATTGCAATTGTTAAAATGTCTTATGTGTACTATTCGCGAAAACGAATGAAAATAATAGTTAAATTGTTCGTTTAACCTGTAATACGTAATATACAAACTAGGATACTATTATGATAGGAACGACCTTCGTTTCGAGGCTAAAATAAATTAGCAATGAAACATTCTTAGACATATTTCTTTGTTATGCTTCTTTCTATATTGGAGTGTCAATGTCTACATATTTATTTCCTTATCAGTCAAATTTACCCTACATCGTTAGATAAGCAATGTTTTTTTGTATAGTAGAAAACGCATTGATCGCTTCTGTCTCAATACATTATCATATGAAATGTTTACCTCGCTGTGTCGGTGTAATAAATATGGTTGTATCTCTGTGAAGTCATTCAACTGTAAGGATAGTAACAATGTAGAGAATAAAGGATTTTTTTGTTTGCCTTTATGTTAAGTATCTATAGCAACGAGGTCATATCCGATGTATTCGGATAAAAACAAATCGAAATATTTTATATTGATTCATAATTGTAATGTATCAGCCACTTGCAACTGCTTTTCTAATAAAAACCAAAGTTGCATTGTAAGAATGTCGCTCTTGAAATATTTTCTCGTGTTATTGTTGTGTAAAACTTTTATATAAAAATTCCCTAGACACATCCTGTAAAAAACCTATCAGTTCTTGGGTGAAATATGCTGTGATAACATGAGTTGAAATTTAGATTCGTCAGACTAAATTCGTTATAACATCGAGCTGATTTAATGTATTTCTTGTATTAATTCTAAATGTAGTAGCTTATAGTTTTCGTATATTATACCAAGAACATAACTACGACTCGTGCATGTTCAACATATCAGTAAGATATTATCGGAAATTAATTACAATTCTACAAATTAGGGATTTGAGAGGTTTTAATTAAATGACAGCTCTTAAAACAATATTCCTGTACTAAGCATATTGTTTTAACAAAATATAGAAGATATCAATATATTGCACGGAAATTAATTCATTTATAAAATATACAATTAGGGATTCTCAATCGCAAATAGCAATTAAATATTTTATTTGATATACTTCTGCTGAGTAATATTAAAATTATAACAAATAAAGAGTTTAAATCATAATGATCATCTTTTCACTTATATAAAAATATTTCATTATAAAGAATAAAGTGATATGTTTTAGCTGATATTCCCAAAACACGCACACATTGATAGTTTTTGGGGAGTGAATATAGCAGTGCTTTGCGTTTTCGATGACGTTTTGTTTGTTAGCAATGCTCTCTTAGGTTACCTTTATGACCCTGCTATACCTTTCACGACATCCCCAAGAAACAATGTAAGCACATACTTGTTACTACTCGATATCCGGTGACCATATATATTGTGGGAGTACATCTAAGCCGTGGCATTGCTGAGTCATATTTAGTTAGATGTAGGTTTACGACCGTTGTTTATTAATCCTAGTAAATAATATAATTGGTGAGGTCATGGACAATAGTGCTAGGAATGAATATGTAAGAAGACCCCATTCCAAAATGTAACCCTTCTAGAAGGCTAATCGATCGCTATCTCTCGTTTTATTATTTAGGAAGTTTTTTAAAACAATCAGTCAAAAATTTTAAAGAAACTTGCTAAGAATACATTTTTGACTGGTCCAAAGAATACATTTTAATAAAAAATTACATAAAGCGAGACGTGATGAATGGAAGTGCTATAGGATTCAGGAGCTCTTAGCGACCGCTAAAGGAAGGCCCTCTTGGCGACCGCTTTTGGGGCATAGTATATTGAATTGATGGGTGTATGACACACTTTTGTTATACTTCGTAACACGAATCTGCGAAAATTGCCGCTTTAGGCCTTCTGGGCAACGTTTTTTTACTGGGTTGTTGTCTTCTCTACTCGCTAGCATTCTTCTTCCATTTTGAGTCATAGGAATGATATGGAATACATCTAACTGTTGGTTATTTGAAAGTCTAGGAATTAAACAACTTTGTTCCAATAAATAACTAAAGAAAACCATCAATTTCTAACATCTTTTAGTAAATGGAAATTCTACTCAATGCTTACTGTACATTATTTATCCTTAGAAAATCATTTCCGTACATTATAAACAGGATTTTTGCAATGAATTACACTAAGGGGCCATCCACAAATTACGTCACACGAATTTTATGATTTTTTGACGCCTCCTTGTCACAGCTGGTCACATTCGTGATACTCTTTACTCCTTAACGTGTCATGATTTATATTTCATCAAGAAATTATTGAATTAAAACAGCAGTGCCGTGCCGTAAACATTAGTTTTATTTACATTTAAATTATTTAAACACTTTTACAAATAGAGTTGCAAATATTTAAAAGTTTTACTTTAATATGTATTCACTTCGTATTTTCAGGCTTAAATAGATTAGATTCCGAAATTTCACACTTCGTCGACAAACACCCCTTTATGTGTGACGTCATATATGGATGGCCTCGAAATTTTGAATTTTGTGCTCTCCTTTCTAAGCGTATATATTAGCCATAGCACATGATTATATACTTTTTAGGATTTCTACGTATGTAATAGAAAAGGAACACTGGCCTCTACTTAATGATTTTTAAATGTCTTATACAACTTAAACTACATTTAAAGTCAGATATTGCATTAAAATACAGTTTATATATATTCATCTACAGACATGGTTTAACTAAAAATTTATATTGTGAGAAAAACACCATTTCTTGTTTGTTTGAGTAACTCTATCAAGTATACGCTAGTTACTTATAACTCAGTTGGCCACATTTTAAACTAAAACAATAACATAAATAAAACAAATTATAAATTAATATAAACTAAAATTAAACTACAATATAAATTTAACAATACTTACAAAATAACAATCTGTAAGTAAAAAATATACTCTTTGCTTTGCCTGCTGTGTGCTGTTTTCCTTGCTATATATAATAGTAGGAAAAAATACACGAATATAATTTTATCCGTATTAATATTATTTAAACATAAGCCAATATGGCTGGTATTTTTTTTTCTTTTTAGTCTGTATTTTTATTGCTCTTTCGACAATGGCTATAATAATAATTATGGTTAATTACAATTAAGTACTAATTACTGAGTAGCATTTATACATAATTCGTCTAGAGTAAGCCGGTTGAAAAAACATACCGTATGATGCGAGCGCCGACTATTTTCTTCTTAAAAATTGTATATTTAATTTTGCAATCTTACCGCTTATTTTGAAACTAAAGCTGGTGCTCCATCAGGCTATGAGTTGCTATTTTATCCAATATGTGTGGAAAGTCACCGAGCGTAAGAGATACCTATACCATGAGAAGAGATGATATTCTTCTTACATAGTAATTAAGTAATAATATATGTACGAAAAAAATGTAAGCACCAGTAAATGCATGACGCTTCCGACCCTTTAGTTGGTAATTTAAGTAAGGTAAGTCCACGCCACGGATAGTTATGTATACCGCAACGAATACACCGTGAGCAAATTGCAAAGGTGTTGGTAGAGAAGTCAACTTAGAAGCACTTCGAGTAAACGTGCCTGTATGAAGAGCTCAATTGAAGTACTTTGTGAGGATTGTCGCAAATGGAGATCCATCGTCTCTGCCTATCCCCATAGGAAACAGGCGGGATAATGTGTATGTACATCATCCTTGCGCGATGGTTTCAGCTAGTTTCACATTGTGCGGTATGACGAGTTTGACTATGGTTTCTCAAGAAATAATTCCGAACACTACGCGGAGTAAAGGGGAGAAATTAAGAAAACACATCAGATTACTTAGTTAAAGACGTAACCGGGATTTAACGTCGGAAGGATGATGGCCAATGGCCATAATTATCCCGTTAGGCATTTTCTCGTGCCACTGCCCGATTGTCAATCTGTCGACAATAAAGCTGATTCGAGCGAGGAAGTGTCTTGTTAAGTGTATGAGGGACAAATTGCCCGGCCCGCGTCTCTCGGGCTAATCTCGGGTGTATGTTTCAAATTGCCCAAATCGCCTAACCACTTTAAGAGTCCACCCTATGCACCGCGCATTACGCACACAAATTGACATCGATGTTAAGTCTCATATCCAATAATAATAAGAGATGATATTAGTACATACCTGTCGATATTAATGGTTTATAAATTAATGGTTTATAAAGTAGCTTTGAGTGAATTTAAAGAATGACATGGTGTATGTCTGAGTGTAAATATTGTTTAAAATGCTTTTCGCAGAACTAACACGAAGTTGTACTCATTAAGTTTTCTTAGAAAGAAATATAGACACCGTTGTTTAAAGTACTTTTGTTTATGCAAGTAAGATCATCAGTTTCAAGTTTCAGTACTTACCACTAGCCACCTTAATTAATAAAACGTCATTTTATTTCTTTCCAGACCTTAGAATTACAACAATGCTATTACAGCCCTGAGGTGTCTACAAGGTCTCGTCTGTTTTATTTTAATGCATAGTCTGACTAAACAGATTTCTATGGAATCTGTTTGTTGCTGAATTCTATGGCTTCACATGATAGTTTTTAAATATCGAGCTGATCTATAACGGCTTGTGTATTCTACAATACAATACTTTTGCTTTTTTATTTTGGACCTAATTATATTGTCGCCAGCGCCTGCATATTGTAGATAATGGGCGTAAGAGCGTGAAAAACAAATATCTAACTGAAGTGTTCTCTCTCTTTCTTTGTCTTTCCTTTCACACTCTTCCTCCTCCCATCCCCTCCCTCCCCCCTCTACTCTGACATACATCGTCTATCACACCACATAATTATCATCATATCACCCTTCACACAATCCATCCATCTGTTTTTTTGGTGTACGTTTATTTACATTTGTACCCATTTATCTTTTAGTTTAACATTCTTCTGAAGATTCTGGACATCTAACTGAAGTGTTATGCAATCGAAAAGAATGGCCCAAAATAGTCCTCAATCTTAGTACTTGCGAATTTTTAATTTTCACGTAGTTTGTATCAGTATATGGCAAATTCTATAATGAATTTTAAACAGTTTTCACTTGAAACATCTTACTTATTAAATTTAACGACAAAATATTTTAAATTATCTGTTTAATTGTGTTTTATAAACTAATTGGTTCGTTAGAAATATGACGTCAAGAATTACGGCATTGATACAATATCAAAAAGGCTGATATTTGCAACATTATAAACGTATTGTGCTGGGTTTCTATATTTTACAGTTCATTCATTTGTCTTACTTCTGGTTATAAAGATTCATAAAATCTATGGAAGAATTTGATTTTTTTTACCAATGGTAAGGCATATTAATGGGTACTATAAGATATAGGAAGCCGATTATTGTGGACCTATTCCAGTAAACTAGAACGTGCATATAAAGCGTTTTTAAAATGATTCCGTATGTAATTATGAACTGAGAGAAGACTACAATTAATTTGTACCCGTTATAGTTTCTTAGAACGCTTCGTAAACGGTTCTTATTGAGCTATTGTTTATTTCACATGTGTTTATAATAAACTCTAACTTATACCTACATAATAAAATAATTAACATGTAGAGGCTGTAGCAAATTCGACCTTATATAGATATTTATGCATTTCATGAGGAAAATATGCATACGGGCAATATTAAACTAATGTATTTTAGTCGCCAAAATGTATTTATGGAATATAGGTAAAATATATTATAGACAACTGATAAGACTTCATAAGAACTATGATCGGTTAAGTATTTAAAAAATCTGAATGATTTTTATTAACATCATTAGCCGTATTTAATAAAATATATTTCTCACTCATTGCCCGCAGCACTGTGATCTTGAATTGTATTACTAAATGGCAACTGCTGCTTAATTGTAACAATCTTTACGAACCGATCTTAATGATTACCATTTTTTGATATGCAAAATGTATGCATTGCCTTGTTAGCATTGAACATTTGCTACGGGCGATTACACAATCTTTACTAGCGGTATAGCACATAAATATCTTATTTTTATGGCCTACTTAAGCATGTTCAAGTTATGATGTTGTCGATGGAAACGCTTAATAATTTATTTTTGGAGTGTCTTTTCAACAAGCCAAGTGTTGTATACAGTATACGATTATTTTAAGTTTTGATAAAGACGGCGGGTATTAAGATAACACATGTAAAATAATGTAAAATCAACCAAGTCTTTATGTATTTTGTAAAGAACAAGAATTCTCTGTGCTTATATTCAATCAATAAGTCTTTACTTTTGAAATAATGGTAAGTTGCTTGAAGTAGAAGAGTAAAAGCATTGTTCGATTTTTAACCGGCTTTAAAAAGGAGGAAGTTCTCAATTCGGCTGTATGTTTCAGTTCAGTTCAGTTTCATCAATTGTCAACCGAATTTCGACAATTTTCTTTAATCGAAAGGTTATAACTCCCTAATTGGTCCCATTGTCACCATGTCAGAATCTGGTGAGTGGATTCAAGGAATTAGAGAAACTCATGAAAATTGTTAGCCAACTTCTTCGGCACACGATACCTCCGTCAATTCTAAACCGATTTGCAATTATCTCCATCACTCATAAGTCTATATTCCTGAGGTAGTGCCTTGGTCACTAAGTCACCATCTGCTGAGTAGATTCCAGGGAAATCGCCAGTAACTATTACTCATTGAAAAGCGCCGTGCGCCTAAGTTTTTGGACAAAAGCTTGTTTAAGCGTGTAGATATTACTTATTCTGCAGGCTCTTAATTTTTTTGTTGGCATGCTACGAGATTTTTCGTCCTTGTTATTTTATGTTTTACTTGACACCGACTTCAAGATGTAGAAAGAAGTCAGTTAAATATTTATTTATTGGTTTTTACTGTGAAGTCGGTTTTATTTTTGATAGTTTTTTGTTTAAATAATGCGTGTAAGTAGTAGATTAATTTCCTGTTTCTATATCATACTAACCGTTTACTTGCCCTTACTAACGGTTAAAATATCTCATAAGCCCCATACAAGTAATGCCAAAATTCAACTGTTGGTAAGGCATTGGAATTAAAATTAATATATAGGAATAGGTCATATGCCCCTGCCAAATGACATGGGTTTACAAGAATTGACGGACGGACGGACAAGGCAAAACATAAGAGTTCTATTTTTGCCAAAATGGCAACGAAACCCTAATAGTTAGTAGAAAATAAGTCAAATGTAATTTTAATCCAAGACTATATTATTTCAAACTACAGTTTCAGTATTCAGTGAATTGATAATGGTTACTAAGAAATGACAGGACGAAGTGATTAATTTACCAGTCACAGGACAAAGG
Organism: Dendrolimus punctatus; assembly: GCA_012273795.1. Lineage (NCBI taxonomy): Eukaryota > Metazoa > Arthropoda > Insecta > Lepidoptera > Lasiocampidae > Dendrolimus > Dendrolimus punctatus. The sequence continues at coordinate 5,780,374 of CM022542.1, forward strand.
ACGACCGCAGCGTCGGTTTACATGTTGACCTACTGCATTTAATTTTGTTAGTAATTTATTTCCCCCTGTGCCACTGTAAGTGTAAATCATGTATCCTATATATCATATAATCCATATATATATATATATATATATATATATATATATATATATATATATATATATATATATATATATATATTTTTTTTTCCCTTTGCTCCTACTCCATCTGTGTTAGTGTTAATGATTGTGTCGTCGTATGTCTTATTAATAGCGTTAAAAATAAAGAATTTATGAATTGACGACTTCTTTAGTGTACATATATTTCTGATCTATCTATTAATTGAATTTGGATATTGCTTCGTTGTTTGATGTTATATATCGAAATGGAATAAACAGATGTAAATATGTTTCTAGATGAGTCATAAGAATGAAACAATTTTATTGTAATTTTATTTAATAAATTTCTACTAAACGATATGACTCATACGCTGCATGTTTATTTAAATTGAAATATAACCTACATAATATTTTTGTGTTATGTGTATACATACGTTGCATGGTTTTTTTTGCGTCCTCTTACCTGAAATATTTTTATGAATCATAAGCTATATTTAGTGGCATAACACGTAGTGCCTGGTGACCGGGTAAAACTATTCAATAATTTGAATAAATAAATATTTTTTACACAATAAATTGGACCTACTTATGCAAAATAGAACCAACCCAAATACTGTTTTGAGAAATAGCAGTTTTTATTAAAATTTTACAAAAAAATAGACACATTATTTGTATGCAAAATATTAATAAAAACAGCTTTTTCTCAAAACTGTCTGTGTATAGTATGTGGGTTGGTTCCATTTTGCATAAGTAGGTCCAATTACGCTTTGATTAAATCTATATTAATATTATAAATGCGAAAGTTTGGAAGGATGTCGTCGCTCAGTCATGCCAGAATGGCTGATGAAATTTGGCACAGATTGGTTAGTATGGAATAGCACATTGGCTACTTTTTAACCTGGAAAATGTGTGGTTCCCATGGGACGATAACATTAACGCAAGTAAAGCCGCAGCCAAAAGCTAGTTAAAGATAATTTTAACTTCACCGTGTCGTCAGTATACATAGCTTGGATAGTTTTCTTCAGTTAAAGTATTATGATCAATTATTTCTACGGCAGCAAACATGAAAGGGGTTAGGGAAACTCGACACATGTTGAACATGATGTAATCGCGGCGCTCGTTCTACTCGCCAATTTCCTGCTAGCTGCCGTGACAATGAGTATAATGTGAACGAGGCGTTGCCTGTTGCGCATATTGTTTGCTCCGGTTCCATGGGATAATGTTATAGTTATTGACTGTGGTCAAATGTCTTGAATATAGCGTTTAAGAATAACGAGTGTACATAGACATTAGAAACGCTATGTTAATATTTAACGTCATTAATGTCTCACGCGATAAATTCCTATTCTCAGTTCCATTTATAAAAACAAACTAAACTAAAAACACGTTCTTATACCGCGCTTGTCAGCAATACAATTCACTATTTACAAGTATTGATCCTTTCATACCTATATCAATTTAAAACCCTAATTTAAAAAAAATGTAATTTAGAATGATCCAATGACTTACAATTTTTAGAATAATGTAATAACTTTTTTTTATATACTTTCCTTTTTTTGACATTTTCTTCTTATTTCAATTTTGACCTAATGTAAATTAAATTGACATTTTATGTAATTTTCGTATAATTGTATTTCTTTTTTTTTCTTTTTTGTAATTAACTGTTTCTGCCAATATTTTCTTTATTCTTTATTGTACACAAAAAGTTACATACACAATAATAAAAAAGTGGTGATGTACAAAGGCGAGCTTAACCCTAAAAGAGTTTTCTTCCAGCAAACCTATGAGTCTAGCGAGAAGGGGAGAAGCAGAAGGCAGGGTTGTGTACGCAAAAGATATTATACGTCATATAATATTTATTTTTATTATATAAATTATTTTATAGTGGAAGCTTGATTGATATATGTACTCATTTTGTGTTTTATATTTAAGAATATTAATTATTGTATGTTTCCCAAACAAATTAAATAAATAAATAATAATTATTAATGTAAATATATTTATATATATTTACATTAATAATTATATAGTATATAATAATACTTCATGATAATTGAAATTTTCTTCACTTATTATATAATTATTCTATGATTTATTTATAGCGACACCTCAGTCGCCAATGCTATATTTATAAATTTTATTTACTATAGAGCTTACAGTGAATCCTTTGAAGCGGTATTGTTTTTGGACAATAATACTGTAAAGTGTGATCCTCTAATTGGCGTAATTAATATAATACAGAGTTTATCGTTAAAATAAATAATAATAATTAAATTAAATTAAATAACAATACCGCATCACAAATAAGTATAACGCATTAAATACATCTCCACATCTACGTGAAACGTAAAACGTTATACCAGATGGAGCAGTAACATTACAATTACTACGTGCTTACATTGAAGAAAAACGTCCCTAGAAAACCTGCACGTTTCCATATAATATATGAAATCTGAATAGATACTAGTTAACAACTGATTAAACTTCTTACAAACTTTATATGGATGTAAATATTAATGTAAAAAAATGTTTTGTTTTAGAAAAACACTTTACATTTATACATATCGCATCAGAGAGGTCCATTCCACAAAGCAGAATTCCAAACTGAGCTGGATCTTCTCAAGTTCCACATAGCCGATGTTACCGATAAACGTATATTTGTCTCTGTCATGCACACGGAGAAATCTGCTAATTTGTACGTGTCAGAAATAGACAGAAACTTTACACAGTACAACTTTGTGCTGAGTTTGGAACAGATTCTTTGCTATTTCCCTGACGGAAACTGGAAGGATAGCTTTTTAGAGTAAGTTATTACTTTTAAACATTTATTAATATTATGGTTCGTGCTCTGTACCTTGTTAAATTGTTTAAGCATCGTACTGTTTGAAAAATGCACGTATTTATTAATAACATAATATTTTTTAGGGATGTCACAGAAGATTCTTTTACGGATTTGTACCGCGTAGAAGGCTTGCAAGGAATTTACATAGCATCGAGAGTAGATTCAAAGACTCCAGTCGCTAACATCGGTCCTGAACATCTGGTATCGTTGATCACATTTGACCACGGAGTGAGTTGGTCTTCTATTAAACCGCCTGCTGAGGATGAAAATGGTAAGGAAAATAACAGACCTGTATGTTAGCAATTGACACTTACATTTGTAGGGTATTTTCCGTTTGGAGGGCTACTACCCCTGGTCTGTAGTATACCATAACATCCTTGAATTGTGTTCAAGCATTAGTGGCCATGTTCCAGTGTCTCCTTAGAGTGGTACAAATGTCCATAGGCGATGTCAGCCGTTTACAACCAGAGGGGGCCGTCTGCTGAGCTCGTGTAATAAAAAAATAATATGTGTAAGCTGTGAAACATCCATCCGTAGTTTTCCTAGAGCGTTTCAATTTGAGGTTAAAGAGCGCGTATCTCGAAGAGGTAAGCGACTCTTCGGCTTCTTTTGTGTTGCAGATGTAACGGTAAAAACTTAATGCCAGGTAGACAGTTGCCTTCATGCAAACATAAAAAATGTCTATAACCAAATACCAATAACGTAGTGTGTAATTGTGTATCTTAAGAGAGAGCATTTCTTATTGTGACGCCGGCAAATTGAAAATTGCCACAAAAGAGATGGTAAACAAGAATGTAACAAGGGGATGGCATATACGAATGGATACGATTACTTCAAGGCTAACTCCTTAACACTGATATTCTGTGAGAGCGTGCATGGATGGTATTCCAACGATTAAGCCAGCTGTAATCAAGATAATAATTCCAACATGGCTCTGCCATGTAGGATATACCGCCAATCCAGTTTTCTGGCCTTAATTTACATGTCGTCTCAGAGTAATCTACTATTATGAGGCATCCCATGTGTTCTTTCACTTGCGCATCGAAGCGGGTGATATATTTTATATGAAAATTCGCCTTCGATAAATTAATCGCTCAAAGTTATCAATGAGTAGTTTATATGCTTACTAGCGGCCTCGGCAGACGTTGTCCTGCTCTGAAAAAATAAAATCTAGGACCCGATCCTAGCGCCATCTACCGGTTCCAATTATGGATTTTAATTATCCAGGGACCCACTCAAACACAGAAAAACAAAATCACCAAAATTGCTCCCGGTGTTTAGGAGGATTCTAGAACCCGATATCAGCGCCACCTACCGGTTCCAATTATGGATTTTAATTATCCGGGGACCCACTCAAACATTGGAAAACAAAATCACCAACATTGCTCCCGGTGGTTAGGAGGATTCTAGATCCCGATTTCAGCGCCACCTACCGGTTCTAACGGAATAAAAAGTACCTATCTTTCAAGTTGGATCAACTGCACACGGTGTGCAAATTTGATTAAAATCGGTCAAGTAGTTTAGGAGTCCATCGCGGACAAACAACGTGACACGTAATTTATATATATCAACAAGATTAAGATAGTACTTGATCAAATTTGGTCCTATACATCTCAAACCCTTTTATTTCTATCCAGGACGACCGTTTAACTGCTACATCGAGAATTCGTGCAGTTTACACTTGTGCCAGAAATTCAGCCAGCTGTACCCGGTAACGAGGTAAGAATTCATTGTAACAACTGTTATATTTTGTTTTATAAACCTCCACTGCCAGCACATGCAAATACAGTGAAAGTGACTTTGTCTGACTTTATAACTATATGGCAAATAAGCGTAACTGCATGTATATTTACTATCATCTGTTGGTTGTCTTTGTCAGATAATCTTTAAAAATTTACTAATGGTATCAGTTTTATAAAATGTGTTGCTTTAAAACGTATTGTTTTCCAAATCTATGTACATCCAACATAATTTATCTTCTATTTTGAAGCTATTCGAAAAAAAAAACCAACTGGAATAGACCGATTTCAATGCTGTTTTTGATGATCGACAGTAAATTAGACTTAAAATCTGCGTTAAGTATATCCTCGGATTCCCGCGAGAATTTTCCCGGGAGCAGTCTATAGATTTTCGGGTGCATAAAAATTAGCTTATTTCGACACAGTTTTCACTAAAGCTATAGCTTACATTCTTTTTAAATGCTGCGGTAATTTGTTTCTCGGGAAACCAACGGAAATTTCAAGTCAGGTGTGGACGAATTCGTGCGCATATCCTAGTCTTATACAAAAAGACCAGAGTAATATCCCAATTTCTATATCTCTCAACCGTGAGTTTCGGTTGGACAAAAAACATTTCGAGTGACTACAGACTAAGAACTTGGAAACGAATATTAGCGGTGTAATTCCAAACCCTGTAAAACATCGCTTTTATATTATCTATACATATAACAAAATTGTAGAGGTCAAATTTCTGTACAATGACCGTGTCAGGGGGATGTAAGAAGTGAAATAAAACTAATTTAGATTTTTTTCTCTGTTTGTCTGTCTGTTTGTACCGGCCCATCTCCGAAACGACGGGTCCAAATTACATGAAATTTTGTGTGGAGGTAGCTTATATCCCTGGTCAACATATATGATACTTTTGATCCCGAAAAATGAAGGAGTTCCTGTGGGATAGTTAAAAAGCTTTAATTAATTAAACAGCTTATAACAGACTGAAAGTAATTTCTCTGCAACGTAACATAATAGAAGCGGAGATTTTGACGGGTTGTGGTGTCGTTGAGAAAGTTTTATCCTTTGTATATTATTATACAACTGAAATTTACAAGGAATTCAATGTACTTACAGTAAGACAAATATACTTTAAAACAATAATCATAAAACAATACTCTTGCCCTAATAAAAATAATGAACATACACGTAAAACACGGAAACATAAAGTTACAAAATTCCACAATGCAAAACAGAATTCACTCATAATTTTACCTATTTTTGGCCCCATTGTTGTATAATCGTTTGAGTAAGACTATAAATTTAAAAGATAAATCGAGATATCAATGTAAAAAAGCACTAAATAAATATTTGCAAAAAATAGTTTATGAAGGAACAGAAAATTTACTTTAAATTATCAAATAAGAATTTGTATATATATACAATAAAAATATAATATACATTTAAAAAAAATGTATTCTTATGATGAAAAAAGTATTTAATAGCTAATGTTTAATATATATTTCTTTATACCAAATTTGTATTTAATTATATTATATATTTAATTATATAATATATAGTTATTATGTATATATAAATACTACAGAAAATAAAGGTATATGTGTAATATTAATAAAATATATGTGTATATTTATTTTTACTAAACAAATAACGTTGCTGTCTCTGTATTCTTTACATATACTGTATAATTGGTAATGTACGAACTCATTTTTGTGTGCTTACAAATTATTTCAAAGGTTAGTTCGAAATAAATATCTATCTTTTTTGAGATTATTAACTTGCGGGACGAGAATTTACTCTGCCGTAACACAGTTTTAAACTAGTTCGGGGAGTAATGATTGTCGCATATTGTTAAGTTAAGCACTATTGTATAATGTTACTTGTTTAGCTTATGTAACTGGAGAGCAATAAATTCTTAATTCTTTAATAGTTCTAATAAACTCTATATATCAGCTTTATATATTTATAAAGCTGATAAGTTTGTTTATTTGTTTTAACGCGCTAATGTCGGGAACTGCTGGTCTGATTTGAAAAAAATCAGTGTTAGAAAGCCTATTATCGAGGAAGGTTATAGACGGTCTACCATCACGCTAAGACCAATAGGAGCGGAGCACCAATGAAAAATGTTTCAAAATCGCGGTGATTTTTTAACCCATTTCGAAAAAGGAGGAGGTTCTCAATTCGTCGGGATCTTTTTTTACTCCGTTATTTATGATCCGATTCACGTGATTCTTTTTTTGTTCGACGCGCAATAGCTGCCATGTGGTCCCCTAAAAATTTGACATAGTTTGGCCCAGTAGTTTTCATTTTACGAATATTTTTTTGTTCTCGTTTCTTGGGACCTATATTTTTTAAGAGGTGCGGCACCATTCGTAAGTCCATACATAGCTAGACACTAAAAAGTAACAAATAAAAAATAAAAACTTCGTTTAAAAAAACCGACTTCAAAAACTAAAAAACTAAAATGTATAAAATAACTTACTTCTAAAACTATTATTATTAATATATGTTATCTAAAACATCTTGAAGTCTTTAAGACTTTAAGATATTTTAGTAATAATATTATAATTAATAATAATAGCTTTAGAAATAAGTTATTTTATACATTTTAGTTTTTGAAGTCGGTTTTTTTACAACGAAGTTTTTATTTTTTATTTAACTTACTTTTTTTTTTACTATTCACGCGAACGAAGTCGCGGGCAGAAGCTAGTCTAATATATGTATGTTAACATCGATTAACATAATTTAAACATACTAAGTTACTAATTCTAGTTGAGTTATTTCATTTGCATATTATAGCAAAATTAATATATTATTATATATCACTTGACCGTCGACCGTGAGGGCATCAAACTCTAATACTATTATTACCAATTATACATCTATTATCACATGACAGCGTTATCGTCTTGAATTCGATATTATGTTTATCTATCGTGATGGAATATACTAAAGGTTAATAAACAATGTCGTTCTAGGAAGCGATTTCGTCTATTTGATAGATTAAAACCCTTCAAGATTTAGCTTTAGAGTGTACCTACATCATTTTTTTACAGCACACGGTACGATTAAACTTGCTATAATTTAATCGTTTAAAGAACTTTCCAATTTGTTCATATTGCGTAATTATTGTATATAAATGTGGGCGTAATTGTGTTGCAATGTAATTTCAACACAATCGAATTTTTGGCAATATTAAAACACTCAATCTAATATAGGGGTATTATTACAGAAATCTGTTTCTACATAAAAGTAGTAATCAATATAAGAACCTTGCTTGTACTTGTTTCCTATAAACGTGTATTACATACTAATATTTTAATAGTAGATAATGACACATTTCGATTGTCTGCGGAATCGGAAAACACGCGAATGTTTCCTGATTTTATTAATAAAAATGTTTTAATTTATTATTTGAACTGTTTGGTTGAATAATAGCAGGCCGGATTTCGGGTATCAACAAGAAGTCATAATTCACACACAGCGGGAATGTTGTTTCCGACGGTAAATGACGGAAGAAGTGTAATGATAATGAAATAAACTTGCTGTGCAGTATCCATATGAGGTTTTGTGAAGCTTGAAGTTGCAAAAAGAGTCATGGTTCGCTTTTATAGGTTTCTTCGATCTTCAATTCGTAGTTTTCGCCATGCCTTAGTTATATTATCAGACCTTTGGCAGGCGTATTATTATCTCATGACTTCAAGTCAGCATTGTATAGCATATCCCATATACCGCGATCTGGCGTAAAGGGGAATGGCTAGAATCTATATATTTGTTCCCTACATAACTTGCTGGTGTCCATAAAACATGGTCGTAGTAGACCAATATCTTGCTGTATTCTTATTTCCTTATATTGAATGTTTAGACATTCAATTCAATTCCTACACGATTTATAGAAAAAAATATTCGTACCCACTATTAGTAGAGTACGAATATTTTGTTTTCTATAAATTTTGTAGGTTGTATATAAGCAAAATAAATAATACATACATCTAGGTACTAAACAAGCTCACATATATATTATACTAGCGGTCCTGGCAGGCATTGTCCTGCCCTGACAAAAAAATCTATTGATAGATTTTTATTCAATTAATAAAACCCGATTCATTGGTACCTCAATTATGTGTATATACATATGGATATATGGTTATATTGTTTTTCTACTTATGTACACTGTGTACTCTAATCATTATTTATAGACTGCACAACTGTCAGTTCTAATAATCTATTATTTCCTGCCAAGGTTCGCCTGGAATAGAATAGATCGCTTTTAAGCGATAAGGGCGCCCTTTGTACTATCTTTAGTATTTTTCTATTCTGTTTGTCTGGGTTTTGACAATCTACAATAAAGAGTCCTTATCTTACCCTACCTTACTTCCTACCGGTTCCAATTGGGAATCTTACCATCCGGGGACCCACTCAAATACAAAAGTTAAATGTTCAAAATTGGTCTAGGAGATAAGGAGGATCATAGAACTGATCCCAGCGCCACCCATCGGTTCTAATTGTGAATTTAAATAGGGCCCCATTCAAATACATAAAAATGTCATCGAAATCGGTAAAGTCGTTCTCAAGTTAAGCCCGTACATACATCTCTAAGATTATTTTTTATTTATATGGAAGATAGATTTAAGTAATTGAATAAGATAATTTAAACTAAAAATAACAAAATTCACAAATTTGTCCCGCAGCCCACATGGAAATGCGATTACCCAAAAATCAAGGTAATCATGAGAATTTTCCAGATTATCAGTTTCGGTATCTCGTAATGAATATACATAATAAACATAGAAGTAAATAATGAACATAGAATATATAAATGTATAAAATATTTGCTGACCAGTTGTCCTCAAAAAGTTATATATTTAAAGTTAACTTAAATAATATCCATTTTGGTATGGTTATTACATTTTGGCTTCAAATTTACAACACATGTATTTAGTAATGTAGTTGGTATTCATTAAAGCATTATCAAATTTAGTGTGATAGAGCTTTCACTTTGCGAAATTGTGAGCGCACATTTTTGGCCAAAAAAGTTTTATACTATAAACCAAATGCAGTTTTGCATAACCAGCGGTTATTATTATTCGACAAAGCCGCTTTTACTTTGTCAATTCTTAAAATCACTAGTTTTATTATATCAAGCTTTTTTAAGTCGCCAACTTATATCGATCTGCACCAAAATGTACACCGATTTGTATAACTTGGAAAATTCTTACCTAAAAATTGGTTGTTAGTGTAGTGTAGTTAGTAGTAACAATAGCATCAGTTATATAGCTACCAAATTATTTTTTGCTTTGACACTGTTTCTAAAAATTGTTTTTGGTATTTATTATGGCATCGTTTTGTCTTTGTTGTGAATAAGAAATCTATTATTTTTTATAACTTCAAGTGCATTTTTCTTCTACAACTAAAAACTATAGATTATGCCAATTATAAAGGATAATTCATATGATATTTTTTTGGTGTTGGCCATACACGCTTTATAAAAATCAGTTACATAATTAGTAACTAATTTACCACATACACATAAAAATTAATAAAAACATTACAAACCTACAAAAACTAACATAGTATGTACACAATCATGCTAAAATGCGCGATTTTTGAAAGTTGTGTCTAATGATAATAGTAAATTGGTACCCACAGGCATTGTATTGAACCTCTAAACAAAGAGCATGATGTTGTTTTGAGATACTTTTAGCCTATAATTGTAAAGATCGCTGCGAGACATAGTTTAATCAACAGTCACAATAATACCTTACTTTAATCAATAAACATCTTTATTATGCAGGTCGGCAAGCATATTAAGTTCAAAATCGGCTCCGGGCATCATCATGGCAACAGGCGTAGTAGGAAAATCACTCAAAGGCATCCTGGAGTGTATCTAAGTAGGGATGCAGGTATCACGTGGAAAAGAATTCTGAAAGACTTCTACTTCTTTAACTACGGTGACCACGGCGGTGTCTTGGTTGCTGTCAAGTATTTCAAAGCAAGGGGAGAAACAAGGCGGATATTATATTCGACTAATGAAGGAATCGAGTGGAACTCTTATCAGTGAGTCATGTTTTATGTATGCATTAATTACTTAAATTATCTATAAGGGCTATAACCTATTGGCAAAAACACACTGTCTTATGTTTATTGTCTGTTTGAAGGATTGTGAGTGTTGGGCTACTTTCAGTTTCATTAATAGTATTGTGTGAGTAGTTTTACATATACAATCAAAATTTCAGCAGAGACCTGATTACTTTCTATCCTTGATTCTGCTGACAAATTCTGCAGCTATATAAATTTAACCCAAGAACAAATTAATAAACCTTAGAGCCTTCAAAATTTTTGTATAAGCTCCATATTTGGTCTACGCCAGTATGACCACGTCTCTGAATTCTGAAAAAAACTCAAGGTGTTGTCAAGTTGATTTCGCCGGAATTCTTTCTTTTCTCTATAGTATTTTATTTGTCCCAAGTAAACCTGACCACCTTAAAGAAAGTTTTGAATTTCTTTCGTGCTCTCATAATTTACGCCCTTCCACTAAATTAAACTGAACACTGTGCATAACTCAACTTTCTACAACAATTATTTTACTTTTAAGCTTTGGAACGCGCTGCTTGTTGCAATCAGACAAGCCAAATCGCTACTGATGTTTAAAACTAACAGCCGAATATTGAAGCGTACATCAAATATTTTACGGTTTCTTTAATATTTGGCATCTCCTAAAATCCAAATTATTCCGATTCGCTTGATTTGATCCGCTCAAATTAAGTGGCCTTCAAATGCCACGAAGTGAAAATATCGTATACCGGACCGCGAGTCAACGCTATTTAGCTGTCAGAAGAACTGTCAAATCGATTTGAGTAGCCCCTAAATTTGAGAGTGGTCGCTAAGTCTCCGAAATCTATTGTAAATTAATATTCAAGTGCTAGAAAATGAATTCTTGTCATATTTATCTTCTCTTTCGGATCATGAATGGGATAATATGAGCAATCAAAATGTATAATAGCTCAATGCTTTTGAAATCTGAAAATTAGCGATAAGACCCCACTCTGTCACAATTAAATATAGTTTTAGTCTGTAAGTTCTTTTTGTATTGCTTGTATAATAAAGTGTTATCCATCTATCAAATATTATGTAATACATAATATACCTAGTTTGTATTTGATTTGTGTCATTATTTGTAGGTTCAACGCTCATGACCTGCGCATCTATGGTTTAATGACCGAACCCGGTGAGAATACAACAACTTTCACAATGTTTGGTTCGTCTAATGACCAACATCAGTGGATAATCATTACTATTGATCTCAAAGACGCTTTTGCACGCAACTGTACACCCGATGATTACAAGTTTTGGTCGCCTTCACCTCCGAATTCTTCAATATCTTGTGTATTAGGTTCGAGAAATACGTTCCAAAGGCGGCTTGCTCATACTAACTGTTATAACGGCATTGACTATGAAAGACCATATAGCAAAGAGAACTGTGAATGCACTCGAAGAGATTTCGAATGTGATTTTGGGTTTACTTTATATGGAAATGAATGCATACAAAACAAATCTGTCAAATTCGATCCTTTTGCGATTCCACCAACTTGCCGACCTGGACAATTCTTTGAAAGGACAAAAGGTTATCGAAAAATAGATGGTGATGTTTGTACGAGTTCAGGATATGTGGCGTATGCTCCAGAAATTATCCCATGTCCCGTTGGTGAAGCTACAGAATTCATGCTTGCAGCTTTAAGAGATAAAATAGTTCGTATAAACTTGTTAGACAACTCCACAATGTATCCAGTTAGAGATCAAAAGAACATTGTCGCTATTGAATTTGATATTAAAAATAACTGCATCTATTGGGCTGATATTGAGTTGGACAAGATTCATCGTCAGTGTTTGAATGGGTCCAGCCCAGAAATCGTGGTTGGCTCTGATCTAGCTAGTATTGAAGGGATGGCTTTAGATTGGATTTCAAATGTTCTGTTCTTTGTTGATGGCATAAGAATGAAATTGAGGCTATTCGAACAGATTTGTCAAATGAGGGTAGAATGCGAGTTACGATTTTAGATTCGAAATTTTTAGCTAAACCTCGCGGTATTGCAGTTCATCCGAAAGCAGGTTATTTATTCTGGACCGATTGGGATAGGAACAATCCTTCTGTCTCCAGATCAAATCTCGACGGGACAGACGTTGAGAGATTATTTGGAAAGCCAATCGTTCAATGGCCAAATGGCATTACACTTGATTACATGTCTGAAAGAATATACTGGGTGGATGCTATGGAAGATTACATTGCAAGTTCAGATCTCAATGGCAGATATTTTAGGAGGATATTATGGAATGACGAAAAGGTATCCCATCCATTCGCTGTGGCCGTATTAAAAGATAAGATGTATTGGGACGATTGGAAGGCTAAATCTATATTCATAGCTGACAAAGATACAGGCTCCAACATAATAACCATTAATAACTCTCTCTCTGGTTTAATGGATTTGAAGGTATTTGCCCATTATGTTCAGCATGGGAGCAATGCATGTTCTTATAGCAATACGAGTTGCGATGCCCTTTGCCTTGGGAAGCCGGGAAATAAATTTAGCTGCTTGTGTCCTGATGGTTTCAATAAGACTTCGAGTGGAAAATGCGTCTGCCCGAATGGAATGGAGCCCTTGGCGAATATGACTTGTCCAATAAAGGAGGGAACTACGTGTTCACCGGTAAGTTTTTTCTTTTATAAGGTAAGGTCATATTTTGTTCTCACTTACCACAGTCGGCATCGTCAAGATCATATGTATGTGTTGTATTGTCGACCGTGAGTTCACTTTTGCCAGGTGGTAGGGTATTTGCCCGACTGGATAGCTACACCCCTGGTCTAAAGTATGCCGCCATAACAACTTTGATTTGTGTTCCGGCATTAGTGACCAGGTTCCAGTCTCCCTTAAGAGAGCAGCAGCCCATTTGTCCCAGCAGTATCTTTGGTTTTGCAAATGTTCATAGGCAATGGTAATTGCTTTCCGTCAAGTGAGCGGTCTGTCTGTCTGCTGAACTCATGCAATAAAAAAAAATGGTCCCAGACGGAAGAAAAGCGCTAGTAATGGCTAGTATTATGCTGAGGCTGGCTCTAATTTGGGACTTATTGTGGATTTTATTGTCTTTCTATTTATATTGAATTAGTTCTTTTGCTTAAAAATAATACTAAGGCGGTACATTGAATGTAAGACGATATAGATACAGTAGTTTCAGTAAGAAATTACTGACATATCATGCCATAATTATGGCGTATTGAGTAATGTCAACGTAAAAAACATTATAATGCAGTTCCATACAGAATCCAGTAAATAAATTTCTTTCTAAGTCTTGTTTTAGTATTTTCAGTGCATATTCATCAGTCAATCGCTTCTTGTATATCTTTATACTAGCTGTGCCGGTGACATCGTCCGCGTGAAATTATTTTTCGCGGCACCCTATAATAAGTAGCCTAAATTACTCCTTATAACATCAACTGTCTGCCAGAGAGTGCTAACAAAATTGGTCCAGCAGTTTCAGAGATTAGCCGGACCATACAGACAGACAGAGAGACCGACAACATTTTTACAAATTAATATATTTTGATATATGTGCCGTATATACAAACTGACACTTGAATTTCATTTGTCTGTTTACCCATAGTACTCATCAACGGCGATTTTGTTGCTATAATAAAATGGTCTCGAATAAGTTTATGCCAATAATTAATGAAAATATGAATGATTTTGGAATATTGGCTCTAGTTTTTTTAATATTTATTATTATACCAAACTGATTAGCATAAATCTAAATCCACTAAATGTAGAGAGAGATTTTAACAGTATGCTCATATTCACTCTAAAAATTCTTAAAGACCAGAGCCAATTTAGTATTTTCATGATTATATTCGCAAATTATGTACTTGAAAATATTTAAAAAAATATATTGAGCTGTGTAATCTAAGTATGAGTTAGTGAGTGGCTTATATTGGTCAATTATGGTCGGTATATCTTACTTACTATTCATTAATCTGACTTGCCGTCGGTTGAATTTTGACATTCCTTGTATGAAGCTTATGTCAATTTTTAACCGATAGATAAATGAACGGTCGGTATAGGAATGGGTCATCACTGTCTGTATGAGTTTTGTCTCCTTTGAATTAGGATGAATTTACATGCAAGAGCGGGGCATGTATACCGTCGTCTTCGCGTTGCGACGGCAACAACGACTGCGGCGACTTATCGGACGAGATCGGCTGTCTTTGTGCGCCGCCGATGATCATGTGTGACGACGCGCGCTGCTACATGCCCCACTGGCATTGCGACGGCGACATTGATTGTGCCGATATGACCGATGAGAAAGGTAATATCTCTTTACCCAAATTACAATAAATTTATGTTTTAAAAATAATTGAAAGAGAGTGTCGGGGTGAAGGTAAGGAAGGGAATGCTCCGGTGGTCCGGGCATGTGGAAAGAATGTATGATGAAAGATTGACTAAACAGATATACAATGTAAAAGTGGATGGATGCAGAAGTCGCGGGAGGCCACGACACACCTTCCATGATCAAATTGATCGTGTACTAGCAGAAGGTGATGATAGGAGCCTTAAGAACAGACGAGCGTGCATGACAAGAGCTATGAATGTCAAAGAAGCAAGTGAGGTGTGTAAGAATAAGCCTGAATGGCGCTCTGTTGTTCGTGCCTACCCTGCAAGGGACCTGGCGTGAAGTTATGTATGTATGTAAAGAAATTTGTAAGTGAAACTTCTATATAGTATACTAGGGCTTCATAACATATGGGTGTACAAACAAAAGTGCAGTTTTACACAAGTAAAAAAATGTGAATAAAACAAAACTAGTTGATTGGATAAGGCTGAAATTTGGAATACCCTTCTTTTTAGGTACACTTGCATACTGGTAAGACTTTCTAAATTGTTACATGCATAGTTTTTAGTAAACAACAAAACAAGAATAGTTTTGCGTATACGCGTATATGTTATGAAGCCCTCGATATAGACGGGGGTTCTTAGGATTTTTCTGATACGAAAAAGCGTTACGGCCGCACGGAGGAGCGGCATAGATTTAGACTAGACGCGGTGAGAGGCGGCATAGTTTTAGAGTTCAGTTTTTTTGTTTGATAAAAATAAAAACTTGGTTTAAAAAAACCGACTACAAAAACTAAAAACTAAAATGTATAAAATAACTTATTTCTAAAGCTATTATTATTAATATATATTATCTAAAACATCTTAAAGTCGGTGCTTAGTAATTTTCAAAATATAGTAATTTTTATGTTTTGTTTTGCACCGACTTTAAGATGTTTTAGATATTTTTAGTTTTGAATTTAAGATTTTTTTAGTTTTTGAAGTCGGTTTTTTTAAACGAAGTTTTTATTTTTTATTTGTTACTTTTTAGTGTCTAGCTATGTATGGGTGGAACTACGGATGGTGCCGCGATTCTTAAAAAATATAGGTCCCAAGAACCGCGAACAAAAAAATGATCGTAAAATGAAAACTACTGGGCCAAAGTATGTAAAATTTTTAGGGGACCACATGGCAGCTATTCCGCGTCGAACAGAAAAAGTCGTAAATCGGATCATAAATCACGCAGTAATCGGCGAATATACATAAAAAAGCAACAAAAGAAAAAAAGATCCCGACGAATTGAGAACCTCCTCCTTTTTTCGAAGTCGGTTAGAAATCAAATATGTTTAAATAACAAATGCATTAATTAAAGTGTACCGATCCTAACCAAATCATAATTTGTAGTTAACCTGCGAAAAATCGAAATGAGCGCTGGGACACATAGTAGAAGTGACTTATCATAAGAGCGTGGTATATCAAATGTGATTTTATTCTATATTGTGTGGTTTATATTTTCTGCGAGAAAAACTGAGCCACCAAGTAGAAACACTTTCAGCCAACCACTGAAATAGTTTCATTTTAAACTACTGTTTAGGTAATTCCTGTTCGAGTTAATTACCTACTTTTATTTTTGGTTTTTATGTGATGTCTAATTTTTTTTATTATGATTGGTTCTATTCATAGATTGTGGATATCACAACTGTTCGAAGACCCAGTTTGAGTGCGGAAACGGACATTGCATCGAGAAGCGATGGGTTTGCGACGGCGACCATGACTGCAAAGATGGCTCTGATGAACGCAACTGCACTGTGAGTGTTTATTTGTTGTTGTATTAACTTATATCTGATATAATTTTACCGTAAAGAATAAGCTTGGGTGAGTATAAACCGCTATCAAGATATTCCATATGAATGCTCTCGGTTCCGAGTATTCTATTACATGCTTGCGGGATACCATTAAAATGTTGTATCGTAAGAACACAAACTTTATTGGAAGTACACACATGTAATTCACAGTCTTACAAAGGCAGAAGACCGTAATAACATATAACGCACAAAGTCTGTGTGAGATTCCCGTTTTGAATGTATATTTAGTAACGCCTCTCCTCAACTCTCGTCTCATTGGGCTGACTATATATATTCGCAAAATAGACATGGCCCCCCAATAAATACACAGAATACTTTAATCCAAAACATCACATTTAGGAAATTGCAATGAAATTTCAACGGTAAAAGGGATTGTTTTTCTTGAAGGCCGGCCATAAACATAAAAAAATTACCGATTGACAGTAGATGGTTACTTAGAAAATTAGCGCGAAAAAATGATTGTGACTCATTTAGGCAACCATCAAAAGAATTACAGATAATTTAAATATCAAGGGTAATAAAAAGTCTTGTTCAGTAAAAGGCTTGTCGGTTCGCCGAATACATCATTGCAGCAATATTAAGATTGTGTCAACTTGGTTTAGCAAACTTTAATTTATTGTCACAGGTACAAGTAAAACGTCCACATATCGAGAATTGTACTGAAAACGGATTTTCGTGTGGCAACAATATATGTGTACCAAACTCCTGGGTGTGTGATGGGGAAGAGGATTGTCCTGGTGGAACTGACGAAAAGGAGGAACAGTGTAAACATTCTACATGTGCTGCGTATATGTTCAGATGTCCAAGTGGAAAGTGCATATTCAAGAATTGGGTAAGAATTTAGTTTTAATAATAGATGTTAACAATATAGTATTAACAATTAAATTTCACACTGCTGAATTTAGGCCTTTAGTTTTTAAGGCAGAGACGTTATACTTAGTACGCTACTACGTTGTTTCACCTCTTGTTTGAAGAGCAGGTTATATTGTATTAATTTTTTATGTATTTGCCCCTGAAAGATTAACTTCATTTTATGTCGCATACTATCCCATCTCCCGACATTAAAAGTATATAAATGTATTAAAATTACATCTAAACAAAATTAGAGCAAAACCGATCCAGTACTCCTAGTAGTTCTTTCATGAAAGCTTAACAGACAGAACGAAGTCGTTGATCGTTCCATCTACGAAGTCGTGGCTAGAAGTTCCATCTACTAAGTTGTGGGTAGAAGTTCCAACTATGAAGTCGTGGCTAGAAGTTCCATCTACTAAGTTGTGGGTAGAAGTTCCATCTATGAAGTCGTGGCTAGAATTTCCATCTACTAAGTTGTGGGTAGAAGTTCCAACTATGAAGTCGTGGCTAGAAGTTCCATCTACTAAGTTGTGGGTAGAAGTTCCAACTATGAAGTCGTGGCTAGAAGTTCCATCTACTAAGTTGTGGGTAGAAGTTCCATCTATGAAGTCGTGGCTAGAAGTTCCATCTACTAAGTTGTGGGTAGAAGTTCCATCTATGAAGTCGTGGCTAGAAGTTCCATCTACTAAGTTGTGGGTAGAAGTTCCAACTATGAAGTCGTGGCTAGAAATTCCATCTACTAAGTTGTGGGTAGAAGTTCCATCTATGAAGTCGTGGCTAGAAGTTCCATCTACTAAGTTGTGGGTAGAAGTTCCATCTATGAAGTCGTCGCTAGAAGTTCCATCTACTAAGTTGTGGGTAGAAGTTCCATCTACGGAGTCATAGATAGAAGTTCTATCTACGAAGTCGTGGGTAGAAATTCCACTTGTGAAGTTGTTGGTATCTACGAAGTTGTGGATAGAAGTTAGTATCAAAGAGAGTATCACAGATGAAAGATTATGTCTGAATGTAACAGTGGCACAATTCAACATTTTGTAATTTATGGAATCGCACATTAAATTTTTCATAGTCAAGGCGATCTGCAGACATTACTCATTGCTTACTGTACTTTAAATAAATACTATGAATACTTGGTGGTTTCTTTTATACTTATTTTATAGTTAGAATAGGTACTTTGGAACATGAACCTAATGCCAACTCAAAAAGTTAAATTTTGTACCACCATTGAATTCAACCAACGGTATCTATTATTAGAAATTTTATGCGATCAGGTATGTGATGGTGAAAATGACTGCAGCGACGTAGAGTCATCCGACGAAAAGAACTGTACACACGTTGGGCATTCCAAATTACTGCCAGACAGGCCGAGGTTTTCAAACGTCACTTGCTTAGAATGGCAATATAAGTGTGATAACGGGAACTGTATGCCCGATTGGTGGAGATGTGACGGTATTAACGACTGTGGCGATTATTCCGACGAGGGTGGATGTGGGTTGGTGTTGCCAGAAACTAAGTCGACTGTGCCCGAACACACAATGGCGAGGCAGAAGTGTGCCAAGAATCTTTTCACTTGCGCTCCAGGTTTGTGTTCTGTTATCTTATTGTTACGAGTCGCGAGACTCGAATTAAAATGCCATTAGAATTACTACAGAGTTTATTAGAATTATACAAACACGTATAACACAGGTATTAATATAATCGAACACAATAAGTCAAAACGTAATGCAGAAGGAAGTAATTCCATAAAAACGCGCAAAGTACGTCACAATTTTTTTCTTGATTGTAGTCCACACGTCTTGCTACGCTCGTGGTTATCGCTCGACTGCCTCGCCCCTCAATCGGGGCATTCCTCATACTGCACAGATGCAGTATGTCCGTCCGGCCGCGTGGACTGAATTTCCTAGAATCAGTTTGTACTTTAAATCCGAAACACCTGGCTAACGAGTCGACCGCAACGTCCTTAAACGAGTACAATAAAACAATGTACTGTTCTCTAGAATGATTAGTAAACGCAAGCCAATAAATAAGTAAACAAAAGAAGTCAAAATGCCGAAAAGTAATAAAATGTGTTTTACTGATATGCAGGTGTGAATTTGTTTTTGTCCAATTCCCGTCAGGGAATTGGTATTAACGACTGTGGGGATTATTCTGATGAGGGTGGCTGCGGATTGTAGTTGCTTTAAACTAATTTGTCTGTATAGGAACACCGAGTGGCCATGCCGAAGTGAGTAAAGTATATTTTCACCTATACTCCAAGTAGGAAAGCAGACCTTGAGCTTCGAAGCGAACATTTCGAACCCAATCGGGTCCTAAGGCTAGCATGATGATGGTGGAAAGTTTGATTAGTTCTTAGGTCATGATTTCCGTTTAATACTGAGAATGATCATGTATCTTAATAGCAGATATAAGTTAAATACTATATATTAGTGATCTTTTACAAGTTTCGGGTTGTTTATCAGAGATCGCTCTTAGTCTAAAGCGATAAGGCCTCCCTCCTGCCTTTACATGAAATGATGTAATTTGTTTACTTTGTGTATCTGGTGAACAATAGAGAGACTTATCAATCTAAGTGTATTAAAAGATATAAGTAACTGCGAAATTAATGAATTCACATTTAATTTTATCCGTGCAGGAACAGAGAAAGAATGAAATTTCCTGCGGCCGGGCGGCCTGTCGTAAGAGGCGACAAAACAACCCATAGCCAGGTGGTAAGGCATTTGCCCGACTGGATGGCTACCACCGCTGGATTAAAGTATGTCGCCATAACAACCTTGAGTTGTGTTCAGGCATTAGTGACCAAGTTCCAGTCTCCCTTAAGAGAGCAGCAGCGTATTTGTAGCACCTTTGGTGTTGCAAATGTCCATAGGCGATGGTAACAGCTTTCCATCAAGTCGCCCGTCTGCCTGTCCGCAGAACTCCTGCAATAAAAAATAATAATAATAAAGATTTCGGCAAAATAACGTACGATGCTTTGAAGTTCTATTCGTTTGATAGAACTCAGTAAGTGCTCTTTCCTACAAGCACGTGTTTTTGGGTAAAAACATATTTTTCTTACGTACGCCTGTCATTTCCCGTTGCTAGGCGTATGCATTCCGTTGTCGTGGGTGTGTGACGGCTCCGAGGATTGCGCGGGGGGAGAGGACGAGCGGTCGTGCATGGTCCGCGCGAGGACGCCCCCTCCGTGCCCCGAGGACAGCGCCCCCTGCACGGACGGCAACGGGTGCGTCAAGGACAACCACATATGCGACGGGGTGAAGCACTGCGCGGACAACAGTGACGAGACCCATTGTCCTGTTACTAAGGTGAGAGAAGCACCTTAAGACTATTATCGATGTACTAAAAAAGCCGCAAGACTGACACTATCGCTATCTCGTAATATACCAAGAAAATATACCCATTTCATACCAATCATACAACTCCTATATAAACAGAGTGAGACAACAACACAATTAACGATCACGTGCACAAACGCGATCTGCACTCTCATCGCGGACACATGTGCTAGTAGTGAGCTAGAGTTAATAGGATAGCTAACAATCGAATCGACTAAGACACTATTTATATAATAGAATATAGTTTCTTGTACAATGTATTTTTTTAACACAAGCAAAACCGACGTCAAACTAAAAAGCAAAAAGTAAATGTTTTGTGTACGCAATACTATTATTATTTATTATTTTGTAGAGTAGTGGATAAATTTAAATTTTTTATGACATTTATTTTAAAGAATGACTAAATTTAAAGATTATGGTTAATTTATGATTATTATGAATGTTTTTTTAAAATATTAATGTAATATTAGTACTGACAGAATCAATAAAAATTGGAAATTATAATAAACATTTCAACATTTTGAACACTCTAGAGGCAAAAACATGTGAAACTGTGAAATAATCCTACCATCTTTTTTATTGACCATGTTTTATGCAATAAATGATGATTTGAAAATGATTTGATTTGACTATAGTCGTTTGTAGTGAGTCGTTTTAAGAAGCCCCATTTGAAGTTTCATACAAATACTGACGAACAAACTTTGTATTAGTATCAAAATAATTTATACCCAATTAAAAAACCACAATCAGTTTATTTTTGTCTAATTTTGTCGACACTTTTTTTCTGGTGTATCAATGACGTGAGCTGGAGATTGATGTTCAATCGAAAAGTTTAGACATAAGTCGTAATAAACTGCATATTTTCAACATTTTAAAGACAGAAGAGGCAACGAGACGTTAAATATATATACTAAAATAAATTAATAAAACTGCGTTTTAACGGTTTTGAACACTGTTTATTGGATTTTTATTATTCTGGCGTTTCAGCCACTTTCCAGTAGCCGTGATCACGGAAGATAAAGATGTCGAGTGCCAATGAGTACTGTTAAAGTTTTATTTAGCCTACCGCCAAATTGTGCATTTTAATTATTTAGTTTTAATTTTGCTTATAGTTATTATTTACTCGCGTAAGTTTATTCGCACAAGTTAAAATAAAATGCTTCACTTCATTTGACGCGCTTTTATTCACAGAGTCTCCGTCTATACTTTTATTCGTTTGAGCATAAACATATTAAAAAAATAGGTTTCTGTAATGATAATAGGAATCTTTCAATAATTGAAATTATTAATTAATAATTAAGTCTTTTATTCAAAATAATTTCTGTCAGGATATGAAATCGACGATACAATGCGGTAACGGCTATTTCCAATGCGACAATGATCAGTGTATACCTCAAGTGAAAGTTTGCAACAAACGACAGGACTGCTATGATGGAACCGACGAGCTGAACTGTACGAGCTCATATGACGAAAGTCAATATCAGGTTAGTAAAATTAGTTTGTCTTTGGAAAACGCTGTTTTCCATTGTGAATAATAATCACTGCCTATTTTTAATAGACTTGTGAAGGATTATTATAGCTCAATTTAAGGATGCAGCAGTTATTTTCATCTTGTTCTAGTTTTATATTTATTTATTTAAGTGTATTTTAAAATATTTTATTTACATATATCGTATTGGTTTAATTTACATATATATATACATATATATATATACACACACACCACACACACACACACACACAATATATATATATATATATATATATAATATATATATATATATATTATATATATATATATATATGTATATCATGTATGTATATATATATAAGATACTGATTCGGTGATGAGACAAATGCAACATACCTTTGTTCTTATCAAATTTTTGTCCATCCAAAGGTTGTCTGGAAGAAATCACTAATAGCGACAAGATCGCCTGTTGTATTGTAATTTTTTTTGTTAACTGTATCTTTAAACAATAAAGCATATTCATAAAATTACAAAACATATGTAATATTGGATTGTTACACGAGAGGTGAAAGTGACCTATTTAGGCATAATATGACGAGGGAGCTAATAGTGTGTATGTGTAACTTCTTAAATTGTGTATTAATTTTAATCTGAATAATGTAATTTTATTATGTATTAATACTATGGGACATGTTTTCCTGAAATAAAATTACAAATAAAATAAAATGAAAATGAATTTATTTATTTCAAAATGGAATCTTACAGATTACTTATTGAAAGTCATGACTCTACCACCGCTTCCAAGGCAATTTTAGTTACTGTTAAAGGAGAAGAAGCGGCGCAACAAACTCCCCAGTAACACATCTTTACTTTGTAATTATCATGTTTAATCACTCGTCTTTTTATTTTTTATAATGTAGTTTATAATAATACAATGTTTTACAAAGTAATTTTTATGAATGATTATTGAAAAAGCTTGATAGCGATCGCATTATTCCCATTCGGTGCAGTCTACTAAAAATTCTTTCGTTGTATAATAAGCCTTCTTGCACAAACGTTGCTTCACTAATTTTTTAAACTTATTTACTGACAGTTCTTGAACGTTTACTGGGATTTTGTTAAAGAACATTACACTTTGCCCCACGAAACTACTATAAACTTTATGGAGCCTACACGTGGGAGTTTCTAATTTATTTTTGTTCCTAGTATTTTTACAATGTATATCACCTAATCTGGGATAATCCGTGATATTTTTTTTAACATATAGAACATTTTCCAGTAAAATAAAGTAAAGTCAAAAATAATAGTTCGAGTACCTAAATAGGCTTTTCGCCCGAGGTTCACACTCTGCTTTTCATTTCGAATATAAAGATAGTAAATAAAATTGATTTGTTAAACAAAAAACTACTTCCCTGACGTAATCAGGCGTTATATCTATATCTACATGTGACAAAACATGAAATATCAAGTAATTTGGTTTCTGTGGCATTTTACCAGCCAGTATTTTTTTGTCACTGATGATAGTAAATATTTCGCTCAAATTTATTTAAATTAAATAATAATTTAATAAAAAGTCATTTGTAATTATAAAATGATGCTATGTTTTTTAATTATAATTTATTTCGCGATTTAAGTGATTCTACAAAAAGTTGGGACATGAGTCGCATGTATTATCTATGGGTTGTATAGTTTTATTTATATTTTTGACAGCAGGGAAAATCGTTTCCCAGGGATAAAAAAATACTGTCTTCATCCCTGTAATCAGGCAACTAAAAAGGTACCTACTCTCAGAATATGAGAAATGAAAATCAATTTTTTGACAGCCAATATTTACATTTTTGTCACCATGTCAATTTATTCAAGACTTTAAGCAACTTAATATTTTTATTTTGTTGCCGTATTAATTATTATTATTATCATTGTATAGCTACAAACTAATAAAAAAATGAAGACTTGTTGTTTTGAATAAATTAATAGAGTGCCAATTATTGATGGGCTGCGATAAGAATAGTATAGATAGACAGATAACACTTTATTTATTATAAAAAAAATACTAATCTTCATTAGAATACAAAAGTTAGTTAGTTGGGTAAGACAATGATGGCCTTATCGCTAAAAACGATCTCTTCTAGACAATCTGACTTCAAATAAATTTTTGCTTGTAATTATTGTAATGATGAAGAAAGAAAATATGTACATGGACAGCAGATTGTTTATAGTTAATAGAATAAATGGGGTATATTTTTTTAACAGTTTTTAAGTCTCGGCGTAGATCAGTCGTCAATAAACGAGTCGAGTTTCTTAGTATCGTGTTGGATGCCTCAGCAGAAGACTGTTCAGTACAAATTCCTGCCTTCTATATCCAAAGTCAGTGATGGGAAATGGTCGAACATGTCTTGGACAAATGACACCGTTTTTAAGTAAGTTTGCTTCAATTATTATTAAAAGCTAGTGTTTTCCCCGCGGCTGAAAAACCCTGGTTACTTACACATAAACTTTATTTCTGTTTAAATTCACTAGAATAACAAAGAAACTAAATCAGTCTTCATAACTGCTCAACAAAATAAAGAGACGAGTCGAAGTCAACCTGATTTGAAGTAATATAATGAATGACATGTTTTATATGACAACGTACACGTAGGTGCTTGTTAGCTAATGGGAAAATGGGATTGCAGCGCGATCTATTTTGCTAATCATTTTATTTCAATGAAATGATGTCCTCTGTCGGAATAAAATGTATTCTAAGTGTTAAATCGGGTTATAAGCCAGCGCTGTATCGAGTTTCGTTCATATACGTTCGGTAATTAGTTTCCAAAACAGATACGATCGCAGCGCCATCTTTTTCACTATTTTCGTCTATCCCACGGAAACGATGACATATGTCGGAATAAAAAGTGTCCTAAGTTACGCCCCGGGATTTAAGCTAGCTCCTTGTTGAGTTTCTTTTAATGCGTTCAGTGGTTTTCACTTGACGCTCTAACAGACAGACAAAAACCCAAAACATGTATTTTCGGAGTCTGCTCGTCCGAAATAGCCCCCCTGATATTTTTTCACATTTTCAAACGTAATCTACAAACTCGAACCATTCACAGATTTATAGTAGTATAGATAAAGTAAATAACTCTACTATGAGTTATTAATTTTTTATTGATATTAAATGTACTGTTGCTGTAGTCTTTTTTTATTTATAAAGTAATATTATAACATGTGGTTATTTAGTAGACAAGATGCTCGTTTCAATCTAATGACGTCAAAGTCTGCACGCCTTATGCAGTTTTTCGGACATATTTTCGTATTGTTATATTTACTATGGTGCGGACAGTAAAAGAAAACATCGTTAGGAAACTTGTACATTAAATTACCGATGTGTCATACCCGCTAATCTGCCTGAACAAGAATGACGATAACGTTAGTTCTATTAAAACGCAGAGACCGGAGCCCAGTAGTATAACGCTTATAGGTTTTTATGATATAAAATTTGTATAATTGTTTAAAATACTTTTTTGTTGTCATTCATTATTTTAGTTTCTCTTGTTAATGTCAGATAATATTAAGCAAATAACACATTTTAATATTATAAAACATATCTTTTATTTTATTAATAGTTTAAATAATAGTGTTTAACGTTGATTCCATATCTGTTCTGCAGCATAGTTAAGTACACAATGTCTGCATGTCTAATGTAAGACCTAATATATTTGCAAAGAGTGTATAATTACAAACTTGGTTTTGATGTGTTCAGATTTATTTTGATATTTTTATTGGGTTTTTTTCTTAAATAATATAGACTTCTTGAGATGGTGTTTTTACGTGTTTCCACGTGTGCGTATATCTATATAATGTTTGTGTTTATGTTTTCTAAGCTGATTGTATTGTTTCACTTGCAGATTCACCAATCTAGAGCCGTTTACAAACTACAATGTGACGTTTTATATTAATGACAGCAAGTCAAACAAGACGCATGCTTCAATGAGATATGTGAATACAACTACTGGTGAAGGAGGTTGGTTGTTTACATGATATGAATGTTAGAGAACAAGAACTAGATGTTCTACTTATTAAATTAAATGCTGATAGTATTTAGGGCTGTCGTTTTAGAATTTGTAAATAATAAAAATAGCACTTTTTATGCCATATCTCAACTCATTATATTTCTTTGGACCAAATGTCCCAGTCTTTAATTTTGCCAATGGTAAGGCCAGTGACTGGTAGCCAGTTCCTATATCTTACCAGTCGTCACACCGACCCACAAAAGAGGTCTACTTTTTGGCCAGACCCATCTATTCTTATTTGTTTCGTTGAGCTGAATTTATGTTGATTCTCAAGCCCATTTGGACTCTAAGCGCTCGATAATCAAATCAATCAAATTGCAGGAAACCCTTGGAAATTGCTCATGCAATTTTTCGTAATTTTTAGCATCATTTGGCCTTAGAAACGTGGCGAATACTTAAGGATTTTAAAAGGTTATCACTATTTTATAATTATTAATTTCAGTGCCATCCCCACCATTGCACCTCACAATACGTCAGTTGATCGGTAGAAGAGTAGAAGTGTTATGGGACAGGCCTTCCACGCCGAACGGCATTATCACGCATTACACGCTGTATTACTCGCCGCCCACGCCGCCCTTTGTGAAAACTATACCGGCCAATGATACGATCACACAATCCGTTAAGATCAAGGGATATTTCACACCGAACAAGGATTACAAGTTTTGGGTACGTATACGATGGCTAGTGTGTGACTCTCAATTCTCAAATTCGTGTTTAAAAATACCTTCGTTCGGAGTCATTTAGGCAGTTTTCTGACCTCGTGAGCGTATTATTACAATTACCACGTACCGACGCTAAAGGAAAATATCGTGATGAAACCTGTAGATAACCAACATGACATTAACCAACATAACATTGATTTGGGTACTGGTAAGCGTCCATACATAAATTACGTCCCACTTACGTCCGACGGAGTGTGACATTATGTGACAAGGGCTGGGAGGAGTCCTAAATTTTGTGACGTCACATTTCGAAATCTAGTATATTTAAGCTTTTAAAGCTTAAATATACTAGATTTCATGCATGAAATATAAACTTCATTCCAATCTTATCGGCAGCTCTATCAGCTTTATTATCTGTATTCACATAGCATGACGTTCATGCATTTGCCATGGTCTTTAGTTGTGCTCAATTATAAAAAAAATGGTCGATGAAACGTTACGCAACAAATTCCAAAATATTTCCAACTCTGTTTGACTGTAGTGTTTAAAGTATTAAAAAATAATTTAAATATAAATAAAAATAATTACAGACTGCCGTTATAATTTAACAATTTCTTTATGTAAAATTACAAATATTTGATGTCACACTAGGGAGGGAGGAGTCTCACGAATGTGACAAGAACGGCGGAGGGATCAAATAATCACGGAATTGGTGTTATGTAGTTTGTGGTTAGCCCCTAAGGAAGTAGGCATCACTTAGGCAGTTTTCTGGTCTCGTTTGAATTAGTACATGCTGAATTGCTGATGGAGAAGGAAAACTAATTTCAGTTCATCACAGAGACATAGAACGTTCTTGTTCCTAAGACTAAATGAATGAAAGTCACTAAATAAATATCAATTAGGGCTGGCCCCTATATCTTGCTATATATGCACTTGCCCTATTATCGGTTGAATTTTGTCGTTACTTGTCTGGAGCTTATGTCAAATTTTAACCGATAGTAAGGAAAATGGATGGTTTGCAAGCTATAGAACCGGTCATAGTGCAGTGCTAATTTCATTGAATTTGTGCTATTCTGATAGGTAAAAGCGTCGAATAATGCTTATTCATCGAACTCGTCAGAGGTAGAAACTTTGACATTCGACGACGGCGGCGACGTGGACGACCTCGCGAATGTGAGCATGTCTCGGCCGAACGCGACCACCGTATACCTCGAATGGCACAAGATACGAGGCGTTGAGGGCTACTCGTTGCAGGTCAGGTTGCCTCCGCAGTACGCTAAACGGGAACCTGTTACTACGACTAAGAATAATATTACACGTGAGTTGATAATTTACTAATAAGGTTTGAACGAATGACTGAATGATTGCTACTACCATGAATAATGTTACAACGGGAGTTGCTTTTTTAGTACAAAAGTTTGAACGAATGAATGAATGATTGCTACTAACAAAATAATGTTACACGTGAGTTGCTTTTTTACTACTCGTGTTTGAACGAATGATGGAATGTTTGCTATTATCAATAGTAATGTTACACAGGAGTTGATTTTTTATTAAAAAACTTTGAGCGAATGAATGAATGATTGCTACTACCAAGAATAATGTTACACGTGAGTTGCTTTTTTACTACTCGTGTTTGAACGAATGAATGAATGATTGCTACTACCAAGAATAATGTTACACGTGAGTTTCTTTTTTACTACTCGTGTTTAAACGAATGATGGTATGTTTGCTATTATCAATAGTAATGTTACACAGGAGTTGATTTTATATTTAAAAAGTTTGAGCGAATGAATGAATGATTGCTACTACCAGGAATAATGTTACACATGAGTTGTTTCTTTACTACTCGTGTTTGAACGAATGATGGAATGTTTGCTATTATCAAGAATAATGTTACTCGTGAGTTGCTTTTTTACCGCTCAGATTTGAACGAATGATTGAATGTTTGCAACTACCAAGAATAATGTTTAGATTATTACTAGATTACTCAATTAGATTATTACTAATTTGTAAGTTTTCTGTAATGGTGGACAATGAAAATGAAATGAAATGAAATGAAAATTTATTGTCTTGTAAACAATACAGGGTTCATACAATGTTATTAAAACAGTAAAGTGTTATCTATCTATAATGTTATACGTGAGTTGATTTTTTACTACCAAGGTTTGAATGAATGAATATCTTTTATTACGTATAGCATCGTTTCTCAAGCTGGAGGTCGTTAGGTATTAAAGGGGGTCGCAGTCCGTTAAAACAATAAGACCTATATACAAATACAACATATAAATAAACGATAATAAAAAAGAAAATATTGTACTCTAGATGTAATTATTGATTAATTAATTTAATATTAAACTTATACTATATATACAGAAATCCATCTCCAAAGGTTTTCTGTTTTCTGTATGGATAGATTTACATGGACTACTCAGTTATAACCTTGCTAATTATGTAGCAATAAATTATTCCATATACGTGATATAACAAAATATATATGCAAATTTTCTACATTATAGTTACAAACCTACCACCTGGAGTCGATATGTTAATCGATATAAGAGCTTACAAAAAATCCATATACGGTGACCCGTTCACATTGCCACTCCCCAAAAAGGGTGAAGCGGACGAGACTTTAAATTTCACCGCTATACTATTGAAAGAGAAAATGACGTCAGTGCAATTAACATGGTCCCCGCCGACCGGTGAGAGATACAAGAATCAAGAATTGCAGTATGAAGTTCACTACACTAATATGATACATAGGACTAATCCCGGTGAAATGTCTAACGGTGAGTTGTCTTGACTATTAAATTTTAATATGCTGATATTAGAAGGAGTTTAAAGGCATATAAGTGAAAGACAGGATGGTATACAATGATAACGAATGACTCAGGTCTTTGCTTATATGGATCACTTTGGTTGTATCGGCTAATTTTAATTCATGTCAAAAAAGGAGGTTGTAAATTCGTCATGTAAATATTTTTTTTTATGTATGATCAGCCATATCTTCCTTATTTTTAGATACGAGAATAATAACGAAGAATACGAGTCTAGTGATAAATGGTTTACACGCGTGTGAGAGGTATAAATTCACAGTTGGTTTATTGGGCGGTCCCCTTGCTAATTTCATCGAGATTGTAACCAGGGAGAACGCAAAGTGAGTACTGGCTAAATAATTTAAATAACTTTTACGTATTTAAAACCAACACTCTTATTTCTTCTACATAGGAGGTTGTTCCAATGCCTTTTGGCGGTTTTGGGAACTCATATAATCAAATATTTTTAGCTTTTATTTCATTTATATTTCCAGCGAAAGGAAACCATATTTGGAGCAAAGTCCATTTAGTAGATCCTAATTTAATTTATGTTTCTGCATTAGAACCTTTGTTACAAGATTGTTTCTTTGATTATTAAATCAAAGTAGAGTTAAATTCAATCAATAAAACAAATAAATGATATTATAATATTGGGTATTTGGCAGTCAAATCAGCCGAGATGCTCTTTATCATTTCACAAAATATCATATTTTACTTTAAAATTTGTCTTACGAAAAATGTCTCAAAATGTATATATTGAAACTGAACTGACAAACAGATAAATATGATTTATGACCCGAAGCCTCATTCCATAATGCGTCGACTATAGTGAGACCGTCTGTTAATTTCAAACTTTATATTTATTTTTAGGGCTCCTGTGAAGAACCTTCACTGTGATTTCGATGATAAAGCAGGGGATTTGAAAATTACGTGGGACGCCAATTGCAATGTTTTGCGTAACGCCATCTCTTATTGGGTATGTTATATTTTGTATTATGTATCACTGATTATATTACTCTCTAATAATATTTGAATTCCGATTACTTCAAGTGTGGCGTGAAAGTCGTGAGAGGATTCCCTTTAAAAATTGGAAAGTTGCAGTTTTATTAAATTATTACCCTATGTTCTTTTCTATACCACTGACAACGTAACGAACATTTTGTGATAGATGATTGAGTTAGAGCGTGAAATTGTCATAGTCAATCAAACAAACTCATATCTGCATTGGTAATATTAGTTAGGACTAGTTAGGATCTGTGTATACAGGTGAATTTTTAAGTGGATTTCCATGGCCAATTTCTAGACTTTACGGAAAATCGAAAAACACTCAAGAAGTCTCAGGGCCGATTTTGATGAAAACTAAAACGGTAGCATTAGATTTTCGAATAATCAGTTACTACTAAATTATTAATAGTAATAGCGTAGTTTGTGAGCATGAATGTTTATGAAGGAATGGTAAAAAGCAGATTAAAAATTCACGTGTATACTTGCATGTGCGTGTGCGTGTGGTGTGTGTGTGTTTGGTTTGTTTGTGCGCGCGCGCGCGCGCGCGCGTGTGCGTGTGTTGTGCTTGTTGCTTACCAACTGATGGTTATAGAAGACTTTTTACGTAGCTTTTATAATACAATTAAATACTCATGTCCATAAGAGGATGGCCAAAAGGAAAATTAATATTAATAGCTGACGAGAAGTGTTTTTGTGACAAGGATTTTATTAAGTAAATTATCACATTTATATTTTGCTTTTGACATCTGGTTTATTTTATTTTCCCCACATTCTTTTATTTCTGTATTATATGATCGAATTGTGTTTACAAATAAGAATTGTTATATTTGTTTTTGATTGAGGTCACCTGTATTTCTTACAAATAAACATTGGTTCATTCATTTAATTGAATAAATTCAGGTGGTAATAACAGAAGAGACTCGGGACGAAACGAATCAATACGCGTTGTCGTCGACGACCGCGGCGCGGTACGAACACGTGCTGCATCACGTGCCTGTCGGTGGAAGGTACAACGTCTGTGTCCATGTAAGTTGCCTTTATTTACAAGTTATGTTGCTGTGTTAACAATAATCATTTGTTAGACACAAAGATCCATAATTACAACAAATTTTATACAATGTTATTATTAAATTAAACCTCAAAAAATAAAATAATAAATATCCATCAGTCAGTCAGACGGTCAGTCCTTTATTGAAGCATTTCAATAACATTCCTGCGGCCGGTCGGCCTGTCGTAAGAGGCTACAAAACAACCCACAGGCAGATGGTAGGGCATTTTCCCTACTGGCTACCACCCCTGGTCTAAAGCATGTCGCCATAACAACCTTGGTTTGTGTTCCGACATTAGTGGCCAGGTTCCAGTCTTCCTTAAGAGAGCAGAAGCGCATTTGTAGCACCTTTGCTGTTGCAAATGTCCATAGGCGATGGTAGCCGCTTTCCATCACGTGGGCCGTCTGCCTGTCTGTTGAACTTCTGCAATAAAAAAAATATTTTTTTTGATAATAAAGTTGTACAGTAATCCTTGCAACTGTTGCAAGTTGCTGCAACAGAAGGCAATTTGACCGATCTGTGTTGGGCGACAGGCCAGCGTGGAGGGCGCGGCGGCGGTGTGCGTGCGCGTGCGCGGCACGAGCGTGCAGCCGCCCACCGGCGTGGCGGCGTGGCTCTCGCCCAACGGGCACATCATGGTCAGCTGGAATGATTTGGAACAACCCAGGTAAGTGTTATTATTATTAACTATGTATATGTCTTTCAAGACCACGGGCCGTAAAAATGGCCCGGACTCTTGGAGGGCTCGCGTGGCTCTCTATGGCCCCCCCCATAGAGGCTTAAAGTGATTAGGGTGTAAATAAAATCTGGCTTTATAAAATTGATGGAAGTTAGATGATATACGTTTTCTATTATGTTATTTTTATATACTTTTTTACGTTACGCATTTTTATCTTCATAATTTACGAACACAAGAAATTATTCAAAATTTGAGTTATTTTGTATAAAATTATATTGAAGGTAATATTGGTTACAAGTCGGCTGTGACAGTTGTCTTACCATAACATTTTTAATTTTATATATTTTCACCCTTATTTATTTTTGAAAGCCAACATCAAACAATCATACTAATAAAACCTGTTAGTTATGAAACGATTAGTTTATTAAACTAGGTTGTGATATTCTGACGGTGACAACTCTGCATAATTATTGTTTTTTTCTAAATTCTAGTCACAAGTACCAAGTATTAGTGTCGAATAAAGAGTTACCTGAAGATCTGATTCATCCAACTGATGAGGTAACAACGTTGGAAGCGAAATCGTCGCCACTCCTCATGATGACCCCGACCAGTGTGAGCGGGCCCTTATATGTCAGCGTGCGCGCTGTCACCGAAGACGGTTATTATAGTGATCTCAGTGAAGTACGGACCTTAGATATGTATGGTAAGTGTCATATAAGCGCTTTCATACATGATATTGAAAGACGATTAATGTCTATTATTGTATCTATGTATATTATTTTTATACGAGTTACGTGAAATGGTCGTCGGAGTTTATTTTAAAAACTGCTTTATTACTAATTTTTTTTAATGAAATGAAATTGCATACTTTATGGTCTCGAAAGCTTCTCGGAAGTTTTTTTACTCAGCATTTTCCGCGTGCGCAAGTAGATGATGTGAAAATGACACACGTATATTATACATATACATATGGGTAAATAATAAGTTTTTAAAAAGGTTTTTATATATAAACTTTTGAGCTCCTGAATATCAGTAGCAGCAGAGTGCTAGCCAAGACAAGTATAACGAGTCCAAACACGACGGGTTTATCTTGTTTAGTACAGGGTGCCTATGGCCACCTTCCGACTCCATCATCAGCGCGTGTGATTCGGTAGTTGACAGTATGAAAAATATAGGCTAATTTTAATATATATCGTAGGTTACGATCTAAAAAATATGAGAAAAATAAATTGTTTTAACTAAAATATTAAATATGAATTGATATTTTTGAGAAATAAAATGTTATATTGCAGCCATTAGCCAGGTGACAATGAACGCCGATCAGTGCGCGTGACGGCATAGTGTGCAAAACACAACAAGTTATCAATGGCTTCTCAGATAACACTTCAACGAAACAGATGTTTGTTTTGCACACTGTGACGTCATGCGAGACGCCATGACAGCTTGACGCGTTTTTGTCACGAAATGTCAAAATATTTATATAATTGCTAAATTACATATGTTAATGTTGTTTTTTTTGCTGAAATATTAATATTTTGGCTGAAATAGACCTGTTTCTCAAAAATTGTCAAGTACCGAGTTATAGCGGGTGTACTCGTGTGGGCGCAGGTGCGGAGTCGGAGGAGGATTCCGTGAGGAGCGCGCTGTGGTGGGGCGGGGGCGCCGCGCTGGCGGTGGGCGTGCTGCTCGCCGCGGCGCTGCTGCACGTGGTGATCCGGCACCGCCGGCTGGCCAGGTCGTTCCTCCGGTTCACGGCGCACACGCCGCGCTACGACAACCGGAGGGGGCAGGCCACCATCGGAGATCACGGTTCGCATATTCACTTTGTCTTCTTAATTTTGTATTATAACACACCATCTTCTATCTCACTACATCAAAACATAAAACAAGCCAAGTCTGTGCATTATTTTAATGACCTCGTCAAGCAAGACTATCTCAAAATCGTAAATGAATAATAATTCTATTCTATTCTGTTTATATTATACTGCAGTAACATTTTCCGTATATTTACGTATGTATATATGTATATTATTTATATTGCATACCTACCCCCATCCATACCTAGTTTCCGTCCATCCAAAGGTTGTCTGGAAGAAATCGCTCCCAACGATAAGACCGCCCGTAGGTTGTACTTATCATTATGATTGTGTTTTTATTTTATTTTGTAACAATAAAGTATATTCTATCTTATTATCCATTAATTCGTCCTAAATATACTGTTGAACATCATTTCTTTCCCTAAGATTGTGTCCTGTCTGTAACTCTATATATAGGGTAATTTTTTTCCAAAAATCTAGTGGTACCTTACTTTAGTGTTCATCAAAATCGGCCTCCAGACTCATTTAAGTAGTTTTCACCATTTTGTATTGTTTAAAATTTGTACCTGAAGGCCTACTTGACAAATTCACTGTATAAAAAACTTGATTGAGTTTCTATGTAAGTAAAATAGGAGCTACTATTTAAGGTTTGACTGTTACTACTTAGGGAGATATCCTTATATAGTTAAGTATATAAATCTTCTATACTTTATTGTCACTAAACACCTCTTAAAATCCTCGAGTCTAGACAGCCTTTAGTGTAGGCAACCTACATTATAATGTTACAAATGCGAAAGTTTGGATTTTGTTACTCAATCACGCCAGAACGGATGAACGAATCTGGATAAATTTCGACGCAGAGATAGATTACAGTCTGAACTAACACATAGGCTATTTTGTATCCAGGAAAAAGGTACAGTTCCGGTGGGATAACTCTGACTGTCAAATTTACACTAACGCGAGCGAAACCGTGGCCAAAAGCTTGCTTAAAAGATAAAACTATCTCTCAAAACAACACACATTAATTTATTAATATAAAAAAATATCTTAAAATATGTTTTCAGACGATGACGACGTGCCTCCTATCCACGGCTTCTCTGACGACGAGCCTCTGGTCATCGCATAAGTCCATTTCGCATCTGTGAAAATAAAACAAAAAACAATGTGATTTAACGTGATCTTGTCATAAAATAGTATTTTATATTTATTGTTTCAATATTATTGAACGATTTTAGAATTGCATTTTAGTTGTTCCATTTTAGGCTGACCGTACATTGGCTGTGATAATAATTCGAGCAATAGTTGCACAAGCTACTGTTTTGTCGCTTACAGCGGTTCTTTATCTTACTACTATGCATTTGTTTTACTACTGGTTAAAACTTGACATAAATTCTATATAACAGTAAAAATAGAAACTTTATGTACGGAGTAGATATTGTAAAAATCAGCCAAATAGCGGTTTTTAGCTAATAGCCTCGACTAAGTTGTCCATCCACCCACCAGCTGATTAATGGCTGTCGTATGAAACTAAAACCAATAGCAGTCAAGTTTCCGGCTTAACCATCGGTAACCGAGAACTTCAATTGTTCAATAGTCGATAGCTGTTTCTTTCACGGTTATCGCAGTCATTCAGCCGACCGTAGATCCATTAGCCAAATGTTACCAGCTGGTTTTTTATCCAGCTGTTGTACCAGCATTAGTCGAATGCACAAGTTTTTGAAATT
This sequence comes from Dendrolimus punctatus, assembly GCA_012273795.1. Taxonomy (NCBI): domain Eukaryota; kingdom Metazoa; phylum Arthropoda; class Insecta; order Lepidoptera; family Lasiocampidae; genus Dendrolimus; species Dendrolimus punctatus. Next base: position 5,816,730 of record CM022542.1, read on the forward strand.
TCTGTCATTATCATTTGGTAGTACTGAGTGGTTATGTGCGACGCTGACCTATCTCTATCGACCGTATAGTTTAACCATGCTATTATATTATTTATTGGTATGGTTGTTTACATATTTCTTGGCAAAAATCTTACTGAAACGGCTATCAATTACATAGTACATGATCAGTTTACTATATCATCAAACTGCGCAGAATTTTATTATTTACATGTAGAGCTCGAAAGTTTGGGGCGGACTCTAGAATCCGATGTCGAGATGCGACAACCAGTGTGTTAGCGACAGTTGCCAATGTGCGGCCAGCCTTACGTGGTTATTATTATTTAGGTTTTGTTAGCAACATTTCAGTGCGCCTTTGATAAAGTCTTTGTTCGAAGCAACCATTATAAGTGTTGTTGCATTCGGTTTATTATGAAAAAATAGATGTTAGGTTTTTTTGTATAATTATGTTGTTACAAAAATATTTTTGTCAATTGTTTCTTACTTCGACGCTTAGTTGAATACAATGTGCAAAAATCTATTAACTCTATTTTTGTAGGCAAATTCTGAGTATTACTACATTATACGGAAGGAGCGTATCTTGTTTATACTTGTACGTCTATGTTTGCTTGTTTAAAATTTTTCAATTGAATTAAAAATATCTTAATGTTGTCCTATTGAGCAAGATTATTCGAGTGTATAGATAATATAAATAACTTTTAATGCTAATAGCAAATGATCGATAAAGTATGGGCTGTATGTATTATATAAACTTAGAGAAGATATAACACAGAGTGATTACGTTGCCAATATCCAGTTGATTTTTTCCTTCAGAGATTCAAAATGATAAAACAATTAATTTGGTTTTTTTAATCCCTTTATTGCATCTTTTCTTTGGTTTTGGGTGGATTATTCCTATTTTACCGGTCATTGCCAATTAGACACGTAAATAAAAAATATATGGTTCTTTGATGTTAAATAAAAATATTGTGTAGATCGACTTTACCTAAGTATAGCCAAATCACCGAAAAAGTAATTTTTGAATCATAGCAATTACCATGAATAATTTTAGATGTAATAATATATAAACTGGTTGTTTTTTTAAATATTAAAACTAATTGTGTAATTTTCAGTAACGGTATATTTAGAGTCACTCGAATTATTGATTATACCGTATAATTAAAAAAAACTTTTTTTACTTATGATGTTTTTTATTACATTTTGACCATAAAACATTTCTAGGCGGAGTAAGGTTTTTTTATGCTAATGGTATTTAGTTACACTTTGTTTCCCAGTACTATACAGTGTGCCAAGTATAAGTCGGTGGTCCAATGGTGGCGCCTCTTACGCCTGTGTGACAAATTGCAATTATTTTCGTCAACATTCTAATCAACTGTTAGAGCAAAAACTGTTTTTACCAATTATGTTCAAATTACGAGACTATTTCTTGGTTTTTCTAAATAAAATAAAGAAATACTGAGATATAAGAATTAGTTCGTCTTCTTTTTACGCGCCGACATATACTTTATGAAATGTAGAGTACGCTTTATAAGTGCAGAATTCGAACCGACAATTTGCGAATGTCAAATTTTTTGACATTTGCAGTTGTCAACTTTGACATCTACATTTGTCAACTTAGTCTGGCAATAAAAAATAAACTATTGTATTGCCGCAATTTTACATAGAGACATTGTATATTTTTTTAGTTTTTACATTCTATTAAAATATGAAATTGACTTTAGTTTTGATTGTTTTGGTCTAATAAAAAATATGTTGACTTTTTTTATATATAAATAAGCGAGGGCAGTGTAACTTTTAGCGCAGGACTTTCTCAGCTATACTTTTTCACTGGGCGTTTGTCATTCATAGTATTATTATTTCTTGTTAATATAAACACGTGACACTTATAAATCGTAAATATAATTTCCGGCATGTATTTTAGCGATCGACAAAATATTAGGGACTTAGTGCATTGAACATTGCCAGTGTGATGCGATTTATCGACATAGTGACAAATATCTCACCTTGAAAAAGGCCTAATTTCACTTATTCGCAGAATGTTGCCAGGGATTACACTTCAAGTAACACTAACGTTCATAAGCCAAGGTTGTATTAAAATTGTAATAAATTTTAGTAGATTTTTGTTTGTTCGGTTTTGTGCGCTCAGTGGACGATGGTAATGGGTTACACTTTCCGAGTGCAGTGTAGACGATACAAATGGGCTGTAATCATAACTATAAGACTTGTTAATATAAAACTTGATAATTTTATTTAATGAATAAGTTTTCATTTGCTCATCTCTGAATTTATTGTTGGTATATAAAGAGTACATTTATGTGACCGTAGCTATCTCATTGAGTTATTAAACGAGTTCGACACCAAAGATCGTTATTCTAAGTACATTGTAAGAAATTATTTTAGGGTTAACTGATCGACACCTGTATCAAGTAGATGGCGTTGACTGTAATGCCAAGCCTGATTACTAGACTGTCTCACGATAGAAACGGAGCGCTATGGTCGTGCAACGGAATATTAGAAAGGTGAAATAATTTTATAAAGATTCAGAATTTAGTAGTTAAAATAAATAGAATAATAATATAACTTAACATTTACACTATCGATAAAAACAACATAACAGCGTGGCTGGGTTCATGTGTTATGATTAGTTATTTTTTTGTTGCGGGACTTTATCGTGAGACGCACTCTGTATCTTAACTATTCATTATTTTAATCTATTGGTAGAAAATTGACATTATTTGTACGAAGTTTGCTACATACATTGTTTCTGTAAGGCTAATTAATGGATTAGTTTTAACATATTTTAAATATACTATAACACACACACACACACACACACACACACGCACACGCGCACGCGCACGCACACGCACACGCACACGCACACGCACACCACACACACCACACACACACACACACACACACACACACACACCACACACACACGCGCGCCACACACACACACACACACACACACACACACACACACACCACACACACACACACACACACACACACACACACACACACACACACACACACACACACACACAAACACACGTATACATATATTCGTGGTCCTGAGAGTCGTATCATAATAGATATAAGTAACCTGTTGCTTAACCAGATGTCGGTCGGCAACCCCTTAAACTGTGTTGGACTGTATTTCTTTTAATCATTAGTAGTGTCATACATTCCCAAATGTATTGTGAGTAGTAGTTATTTTCGTTCCTATAGGTGAATTGTTTTGTAATGCCGCGTTTTCTTATTTTTTGCCAGTCTATTATGAAACTGTCTAAAACTATTAGTGTAAAGGCTGGTCTATTTAAAATGTAAACGATAAAAATAAAGAAAATGTTATAAAACCAAACCGTGTTTTATTTTTGAATAAACGTCTAATATGATTTATTTTCTATCATTCAGTTCAAGAGAACAGTCAACACTAATTGACATATAGATGTTGACTGATTGGGTAGGAAGACAAAGATCAACAAGACCTGAATTGCAAATCAATATTTTCTTACTTTCTATTAGTGTGCTAGTTATCATTAAGGTTGCCAACCGTATCCGTATTCCTACTATATTTTAGACAATATTTTTTTACTATTGTATGTATATTTTTAAGTTAAGTTTATTTATAGGATATTTTAGTTTTTATTTTATAGTTAGAATTTAGCCAATGGTACTCTATATATTATAGAAAAATATATAGTACGAAATATATTACACTATGTTTGCATCGCTAATTAAATTGTCGTGTTTTTTGTTCAAATATTTATGATTACTTTAAAAATAATAAATCTGCTGGCCAAAGCAAAAGTAGTATAAATAATAATAAATATGCACGGAAAATACAATAATGAAAATTAATATATTGTATCTTTTTTACTAAAATTTGCCAAAAGTACTATATTTTAACAGCTTATTTTTTAATTAAAAAACAGATTGCATCAATAGTGTCAATAGTAGTTTTTACAATACTTTAGTTTTGTGATACAAGTCACAGTGATGTAACTGACAAATGTTACATCGAGTACTAACATTATTGTGACGCCTTTTCGAACTCGTAAAATTATCAATTTCTACGTAACTAGAATGATAACTGTTGAATATAATTTTTGAGATAAATAGGGTCATATCAAAACTAATTGAAAAAATATTTCCAATAAACATATTATTATATTTATTTAGAAATTTGCACTAAATACAACTGAAAATGAAGTACTTAGGTACCTTTTAAGAATATTTAATATCTACCAGAACGTTTAAACAAGCTGTAGTTTCTTCACTGCCCTCGTAGCCCAATTTTGCGCTGACAGCAAAACCAGGCCGTCTTCATTCGAAACTACAAAGCCGACCATGGAGTAACGACCTTCAATATTGCACACCAAGGGAGAACCCTTGGCAATCTGAAAAAATCATACAAGTTACTTTTTATATTTGATATAATAGGGATATTCCCTTATAAACTTAGCATGGATATAGTATTGTAACCTGACGTTCTGTTATTTAGTACGTTCGAACGTACTAAATAAAAAAATAAATAAACTTCGTACTGCTAATTACATACATACTGTCAAACAGTTGTAGTCTTTTTAACCGACTTCAAAAAGGATGAGTTTCTCAATTCGTCGTCAATATATATATATATATATATATATATAGGCACGTGATGTCTTGACTTGAAAAATTATTAAAAAAAAATCCCAGTGTTTTTTCATTAAAAGGAAGCTTTTTAGGGAGCGTCGCAAGAAATTTAATTTTTAACGACCACCCTAATATATATATATATGCGTGTGTGTGTGTGTGTATTGTGTGTTCAGCCATAATAATCGATTATGATAGTTATTATGACAATCCTGTAACTCATGTCGTCGCGAACGAAGATTATTTTCGTCATACACATACATTTGAGCATGTTCTGTATCCGCTCGGGTGCAATAGCTGCTCGCAGATGAGTACTCCGCTTAAAAGGTTTGGCTATGAACATAATAACGTGGTGAATATTACACAATATGCTGTGAACAGGTTGTTTGATATCCTTGCCGAACTCGTTATCTGTTATGTAGAGGTAGATTCAGAGCAACATTGGGTGCGTCTGCTAATCGTATTCTTATCTCAATTTTGCATAAATTTTCTGCCAATTTGGCATATCCAAATTGATATTTATTTATTTATATAATTGACTGACCACTGAAGTGCGTGATTGTGGTAGAGAAGCGCAAAATAGATCTTCACTTTCATTTTCTTTATTTGCAAGCTGTCCTTTTTTGCACTCTCTAATCGTTGCCTTCTGCCAACGAGATCTTGGGCGAATTGCTGAAATGTAAATTATTTTTATTAATATACCTTTTTCAATGGAAAAAAGATTGTTAATGAAGCATAATGTAAAGTGTATAAATTTCCGGACATGCTTCTACAGGTCTCGTAAGAGATGATAATGTAAATGTATTGGGGTTATTTTGACATATTTTTGATGAGTTGATGGTTGGTTGGTTGCAATGCCTACACCTATTTTGATTTTATTAAATCTACTATATATATATATATATATATATATATATATATATATATATATATATATATATATATATATATATATATATATATTTATTTAATGACATCCTTAAATCATCTTACTATTGCGATAAACATTTTTCTGATGATCATATTTCTGAATTTCGGGATAAGCTCAAGTGGCTTCTAATACGCCTTCGCCGGAATGCTCACATCCTATGCCTTCTCTATAATATATTTTTCAATCCTAAAACACCCCTGTATCTTAAAAGCCGTTTTCACTTTCTTCAAGACGGTCATTCGAGGATTCTGAGACCATCTTTGAATTACCGACTAAGAATGCCTACACATACTACACAGTTTTATGACAAATCTTTCACTGCGCAAGCTGTAAGGCTTTGGAACTCAGTACCTCAAAACATAAAACAAGCTAAGTCTGTGCATTCGTTTAATGACCTCGTCAAACAACACTATCTCAAAATACGTAAATGAATAATAATTTTATTTAGTTGTGTGCTTGGGATGCTGTTGTTTTAAGACACACAACTTGTATATTTAGATAAATATGTATGTTTATATTATAATGTAGTAACATTTTCCGTATATTTACGGTATGCAATAGAAATAATACTATGTAATACTATAATACATAATATTATTTCTATTGCATACCAACCCCCATCCATACCGAGTTTCTGTCTATCCAAATGTTGTCTGGAAGAAATCGCTCCCAGCGATAAGACCGCCCATTGTACTTATCATTATGATTGTATGTTTTGAATTTATTTTGTAACATTGTGTGCAATAAAGTATATTTTTTTAGGTCTTAGAGCTCCGGAAGAAAATTTATTATTTTAATTTTAGTTTAATATTATATTTTCATGTAATATCATTAGGTGTACTTAGCTACATCTAAGCGTTCTACCATGGACTAGGTCCGATTTAGAGCGTAAACAATTAAACGCAGGTGCGTGGCGCCGAGCCGAGAAGTTCAAGCGAGTACCTATTATATGTAATTAGGCTCTCAAACTGTCAAATGGTCTAATTAAGTTCAGACTGAAAACTATAATTTTACTTTACTTTTTTTAATAAATAAATTCATTATAAGTATTTGTGGTATATATACTATAAACTTTTAATTCCTGAGCAGATATTACTGCTCAGGAAGGGTAGGTATATAAAGTAACATCAAAATCAATATAATCAGAGTAAAAAAGATTATTAAGTTCTGCCCGCTTTAGCATTAAATCGTAATTTGCAGTTTATGCCTATTTTCGACCCTACGCAAAGCACTAGTATTTACAATACCTTCAAATCCTCCCCAACCGAAGAACATGCAATCTTCGTTGACATCGTGGCTTGCTAGACATGCCGGTTGTACGTTGACGCCGAGCCGAAGTGGATGTTGCCAGTACTAAAATAATTAAAAAATCGAAAATAGTTTAATTTTTTTTTTATTATATTTTTTTTCAAGTTACTCGAAGGAATTCACACCAAAGAAACAAATGTAGCCTTATTAAGTTGTCAGTAACAATCGTTGGTTTAATTTAAAATTGTAAGCAAAATTTTAGTGTCAATAAACATAATTGTTTATCTTATCGTACCAGTATGGCTAAGTCGTTAACCAGGTCTCCTGGCACGTATTCCGGATGCACATGGATTGATACTACGCGACTTCTTGACCGCGTTCTTTCGTTAAGATTCCATAGACCTGCTATTATTGTGATTTCACCCAACGTAGTCCTAAAACATATGTATGTATAAACGTTAATATTCGTAGAACGCGATATAAAAGTTATTCATATAATAAAATAAAGGTTAAAGAATATAATTATAAGGAGAAAATAGTTAAATTGTTTCATTTACATTAATGCAAGGAAACGTCGGCAGCCTTCTGGGCACCTTACCCATAGAAGACGGTGACCTGGGCTCAGTATTGTACTTATAGTCTTATAATATGGCATCTTCAAGGGCGTATGCAGGGAGTGGCGAGTCACCGTCTGCCCATTTTTCCATGTTCCCTGAACATTGCGACGGGCAGACGCCATAGTCCCCATATTCCCAGACCGCTAGTAGCACTAACAGTTCACCCCAATAGCCCGGTACTTTTATCCTCATTTCCCACAATAGTCCTACACTGGCCGGGGCTTGTCCTTGGGTACATTATTATATGATGTAGACAGGGCTAATCGCCGGTCAGTGTCACGCCACATTTACATTAAATTTGTCAAGGGGCCTCTACGTGTTGGCCTCCCCATGGCCCCACGGAAGCCCTCCAAAAGTCCGGGCCATTTTTATGGCCCGTGGTCTTGAAAGACATACATGAATAATACAACACAAATAAGTTAAGTTTTCTTACTTTGTATTCAATTGTAAGATTGTTTTCAAATTAATATATAATAGGTCCAATTTGCACCGAAATACAAATTATAAGTAATTCTGTTCATAATTAATTTTCATTAACTTGCCTTACCATCGGTCGAAATTTTGAAAGAAAGGAAGAAAGAAATTATTCACAAACAGTTCAACAAAAGCCAAAGGTTAACTAACTCTAAACAGGCCCTAGCCAGGAAGTAATGTCATTTTCACAGCAGATTTTTTTTACTAATGAACATTTAACATTATTTATAATTATAACAACATTAAACAAAGATACATATTTTGAACAATTTAATATAAGTACATAATATATAATATATTATGAAATGCTTATGAAATGTGAAAATAATGATTTAAAAAAATAATAATAGGTACGTCACGTACAAATTTGACATTATTTATATCAGTATGCAATTAAAGCAACAACACTTATTGATTCTGAGGCTGTGAAGACGTAAACATTAAAATGTACATATGTTACAAGTAAACCATTTTATTTATTTATACACAAGCCAGCCAATCATTGCTTTTACAGATACTGTATAGTGAAATTGCATCAGTGCGAGTACTTTGAACGTGCCAGCTTTAGATAATCGATATGTAAGGTAAATGAACGTTAATAGGATATAAGAACTTGTCATGAATAAACAATTCTTTTATCTGTTCAAAAATTTAACTTTTGTTAATATAGTTTGAATATTTTTAAATACTTATGAAAACTTACCCGAAAACACATTGCGCAGCAGTTATAGCAATTCGTGGATGAATTATGGTAGCATAGCACAATATATTGAACCTTCTTTTCGTCTCTACTACTAAACCTAACCATGGATGAGATCCACTATCAGCTTCTCCAGTTTGTTTGTCTAAAAATTAGATTAGGGATTGAACAATAATTCCAAGACATTTATGTACTCATATCTAACAAATTTCTATAGACGAACACAATACTCAGAATATACCTTATTTATATTTGGGTTAGTTAGAAGCTATAATAACCGGTTCCTATATCTTACTATTATTGCCTTACCGTAAGTAAAATTTTAAAAATTGATAGTTGTATGGAGCTTGTGAGATTCTGGATATCATGTAGCAGCAGAGTGTTAGCCAAGACAAGTAAAACGAGCCCAGATACGACGGGTCTATTATTTAGTACAGGAGTGCCCATGGCCACCTTCCAACTCCATCATCAGAACAGCTCCATGGTACCATAATATTGCATTGTCACGCGATATAAGGGAAGATGGTCAAATTTAACTTGCAAGATTCCACCCAAACTTACATACATACATCCATTGCAAGTTAAATAAAGGCTTGTAAAAAAATTAACCGACAATAAGACAAATGAACGGTTGATAAGATATAGGCACCTGTAATAAGTTGTGAAACTGGCGAGTTGGCTTAACACGTTATAACTTACATCGTAACTAAAATGTAAATCAGGCTTTAGATTCCCCATACCTTTTCGGCTTGTTTTGATAATTTCTACAGCTCTACCGCAATTTTCGAAAATTTGTGTTTCTTTGGAATTATAGTCATCACTCTCTGAAACATTATCTACATTTTTTCCTCCGATTCTTTGCTTTCAGTTTCATCTTCAACATCTGTCAAAGAGGTCTTTGTTGTTTATTTTTCTTTTTGGCATAATTAATCAGCTTGAAACCTTGAAAAACTTTAAAATCTGGATTTGATTGAAAACTAACTATTTCACTTTCAGGATGAAATGATTGTTTGTCATCGGAGGCAGTCGATAACTTTGCTGGTGTTCCATTTTAGGTTTAGAACTTACAACTGTAATGGATATAAAAATATATAATTACCTATTCACACAAGCATTGTAAGAACGCGATTAAATGTTTGAGTCAATATTATTACCTCTACGTGGATCTACAGTTGAATATCCGAATGTTTCATCACTTTCTACGCTGTCATAGACAACATCAACTCCATAAGTTGTTGCTGGTTTTCTGTTAATAAACTGCCAACTTGGGTTTCTTTTCTTTGGTACAGTATCTGAATATATTCCTAATAAACCAGGTTTCGGCAGTTCATCCACGTAATCCTCAATGTAATCTTTGCTAGATTCACCATATCTTGTGCGTGTATTTTGAGCTTGTGTGTCTTGAAATTTTGTATTCTTTATATTCCAATATGGATCTGGATAATCATCATCAGGAGTAACAACCCTAGATCGAGTGGCGGGCAGTTTATATTTCGTGTTTGTGACAAGAGTCTTTCGAGAAGAACTTTCCTTTGTTTTTGTTCAATAGTTTCATCATCCGAAGTAGATCGTTTCTGAAGTCTTGACGTTTCTGGATTATTAACAAAGGTTACTTTTGAATAATCTTCACTAGCTATATGATCAGTCGAAGGCAGGATGCAGCATATTAAATCTGGATCATGAGCTTTCTTTGCAAGCATTCTGTAAAGAGCATCATTTATTTTTAAAGATATATAACTAATTATTATATAATTATTTTTATATTTTACTTACATTTGTAACTCCAGTGTATATACAAATCCTTTTTGGAGTTGACATTTATCCTTTTCCATATAATTACAAATGTTTTGTGATTCTGGTTCTTTTATTTCACTATCTAATATTTGATCATTACCGAATATAGTAAGTGGCTGCAGATAACCGTGTTTTGGAACTTCTGATGAAGGATTTGTTACAGAGGAAGCTTGGTTTGAATTCACAGTGTTTGCTGCTATTTGCTCCGGAAATATAATTTTATCTTCTGGAGGATATGTAAAAGCGAAATCGTCTTTTTCCTTATACGTAAAAACATGCCCACTACTCTGGTTAGATGATGGGTGAATTGCTTGATAATTACTCAGAATTTCACTTGTTTTGGTCCATTAGGCGAAACTACGCTTTTATTTGTTACATCACGTTAATGTTCTGAAATTTTGGCTTGTCATTTGAATTATTGTTTAAGAAGTATATATGCGAAACTTTTTCTGTAGTTTTAGTTGGTATCGGTATGTCATCCCATATTATATTATCTCCTTTAGGAAATGTAAATTGAGTTTTCGTTTCATTCTTAATATTAGGTTTCATGCTTGTAGTAATTGTTGAGTAACTGGCCATGACGGCTTACCAAAAACAAAATTGTCGTTTTTACTATTCAGTTGCTTAGCTGGGTATTCTTTTCAGGCAATAATAAAGTATAATTCTGAATATTGCGACGTTAACATTGCCGAATTTGGGTCGGTCATCAAATTTATTATTTTTATTTTCATCATCTGCCATGTTTTGGGATGATTTAATTTTATATTTTGGAACTTACAATAGCGGGAATGACTTTGTCAGTACTTTCATTTATTTGGAGTTATTTTTTGAATCAAAACTGTTAGTTTCCATATTAATAACATCATCATTATTAAACTTTGGTTTGTCGTTAAAATAAGATTTTTTGTTTCACCGCTGTGTATTTTATTTAGAGGGGAAATCACCATACTGTAAGGATTACTTAAATTTATACCTTGTGCTGAATCTGGATCTATTTTATTTGCACTTATGTTGAAATTGATTCACTTTGCGTTTCAAAATTTTTACAATGTAGCCACATTTATATTACTGAACTTGGGCCTGTCGTCAAAGAAGAGATTTGTGTATGCGTTATCATAATATGTTCGACCCTCTGAGGGTAATTATTAACAGGTGCAGAGTTCACATCGTTAAAGTTAGTAACTGGCTGCTTCTGATACGGAAGCAGCATTTTCGTTTGTTTGATATTTGTTTTTTGAGCTATGATATCACTATTTGGAAATACAAATGGTAAATTTTACTTTCATTTAAATTTAGCACATTATATTAGCATTTATTGTTGATGTACTTACGGTTGGTAGATATTCTGTAATAACCTTGTTTTCGTTATTATTTTATTCTGGATAGGCCATATAAGATTAACATCAATATCATTGTTTCCTGAATTCAATCTTACACTTTCAGTTGTTGTTATCATTTTTTCTAGATTTATCCTTATCACTGTGAATTAAATCATTATCATCCCGAAATACTATATTAGCATTTTCGTCAGTATCTAACTCACTAATATGTTCAATAATCGGAGGAGTGATAAGGGCATGATTATACTTCGCGACTTTTTCATTTAGCCACCAAAATTCACCATTTAATTGGGATTGCACCACTTTTAACACAAAGCACAATAAAAAGGTTATTATGAACATTTTTGACTATTGCGAATACGTGTTGTGCAAAAAATATGGGGCGATGCACTGAGGATAATCACCGAACATGCAACGCATCGAGCGGCCTATTATTCAAATCTATTGTCGATTATGTACTTTTCCGATTGATGCGGTCCTGTGTAAACTAGTTGTCGCAATTTGTGAACAAATACTGAATAGTCCCGTTTGTTTGGTTGTAATCAAACTAGAGTTCAATTCATATAAAAATGAGTCAGTAATCTGAATACTACTGTTGTTGACCTACTTAATAAAGAGGAGGATTTTCCTGACATTCTTGATTAATTAGGTGTATTTTATGTTAGGTTTATGAGACAAATTCCTTTTAAGGGAATACACAAATGTTAATATTTAATTTGCGCTGATATACAATATTAGCAAAAGATAGGTCTACTTAATGTAAGCAACTTGCCAGCAGATCGAATATTTAAAACATAATTTGCTTAGTTCTGTACCTATCTATGTAAAACACTGTAATTTTTGTATTTCGTATTAGTTCCGAATTGAGCATATAAATGTTTGTCATTATATGCTAGCTGGAGTGCTGGTCTCATTACCACCTCATTACAAATGGTTACCGTCGTATATACATGTTCTTTAACAGAGGGTTTAGGTGCACCGGTAAATCTATAGATGTTTAATACTCGAAGATTAAGTAGCGGGTTAGTGGAGAGGAATGGGACGAGGCATACTTATCACTACTACAAGCCCTATGGTCCGGAGTTCCTGAAATTTTTTTTTTTTAAATGTAGCTTCACGTATTTTTCTTAATATTGCAATTACGAGTATATCATAGTTCCAAGTCCAATAATCCTTTCAAAATCTTACGAAAGCCAGTAATCGACAGAAAAAAAACAAAAAAACAGTGAAGTATAAGTAACAAACGTTTCGGTGTCATAAATGTTCGTGTATATAAATAAATAGTCAATGGTTACCAGTCCGTTTTGGTATTCGCCTGCCGCTCCCGCAGCATGCTCACTTCATTTGCTCGGTTCGTGCGCTTTGGTTTGTAGATAACCTAACCTAACCGACTGCCGTGTGTATAGAATAAATAGTAGGTAAATGCTTACAGTCGGTTGTGTGTCGGTGCACTAACATGCTGCTGGAATCGAAGGAATTAAAATTCATAATGTCTTCAAAGAAAACTTTTTTGTAAAACACCACATTGAATGTTGCGGAAACCGCGACTCAAAGCTCATTCCGAATCCCTGAAAACATAAAAGAGATACATTTATACAATTGTTACAAATTAGACTCACCTCTACGGTTTAAACTTATCACCAACATGGGACCTAAAACAAAGGTATAGTAAGGTATATGTTTATTATATTTTAATTAAGATTGTTAATAAATACTAAATCGTATGTACTGTTTTGCATAATTATTACTTCGAAAGCAGATAATGACGTCCATGACACGTATAATGCAGTAAACAGTGAATCACATAACAACCAATTAAATAATATTATGTTAAGAAATTTTATATTAAAATGTATTCGAGGGTAAGTCTCCAATGGTCCTAAACTATAAATTGGCTTGAGCGAAAATTCAAATTTAAATCTGTATTACTAAGATGTCGTTCGGTATTATAAGAGTTTTTGGCATTCTAATAGCCTATATGCAATAATTAGAGAATAGATTAGTGTTTACTTAGGATATGGGCCTTAAGCCTGGTTTGTACCAAGCTGAGAGGAGTTTGGGGGAAGGAGTCAGCATGTGTGTCTGCCGTCCCAGCAAAACTAGGTCAATTTTACAACAAAACGTCTGGTAGCTGCTCGCCTACTAATGTTGCTGCCAGATCTTACTACCTACAGCCTATCGTCTGACTATCTCATTATGTGTGACATAATTCAGGAATACATGCTAATGATACTAAAAACAAAATGGTTTTGGTAATCACTAGAATCAATACTAAAAAAACTCGACGGACTGTAGTTTTGTAATAATAAACGAAAGAAAATTTTCTTAACTGTTTTATTATTATTCTCTCTCTCACACACACAAACATACATACACATAACTTCACGCCAGGTCTCTTCCGGGGTAGGCACACATACCTCACTTGCTTCTTTGACATTCATAGCTCTTGTCATGCACGCTCATCTGTTCTTAAGGCTCCTGACATCACCTTCTGCTAGTACATCATTTCTTCTGCTTTAATATTCTTACTGGAGATTATTTTTACGTTGTTGATATATTGAAACTTAGTAACCGAAATGCTATAAAATTAAGAAACATACAAAGTAGTTAGCTATAAGAGGCCGTCGTTAACAATAGGTTCATACTTATAGGATTTTTATAATTTTTAAAGAAAGAAAGTGTTAATTTCACTAAATTATTTACTAGAAGACAGTATTTATCACAAAAATGTCAAAGGTTATCGCTTGTTACTGTTGATAAAAAAGTAAGGGGAAAGAACCTCTAGATTTAAAATATAGTTGTTTCTACATATGTAGGTATTTTACTCTGCTTAGACATCATATTATTTTAGTTTTACTATTCTTCCCTTTTGTATTTTAAGTTTGTTATAATGTTTCGAGCCGTAGTAGATTAGTGGTTAGTGAACTCGCGACCCAAATTCAAAGGGGCTTCAAATCCTGGCCGGAAAGCAGGCACTTCTTAGGTAGTTTACCAAACTAATGTGTTTATTGTTACAATTACCACATGTTAACGGTGAAAGGAAAACATCTTGATTGAACCTGCACATCGATATGACCGATATGATGCGCCTTGTACAAGTGTAGCTGGTGTACTGTCTATTCCCCTATAATGAGAGATCAACAGAGAGACATTGATGGCTAATATCATATCCGATTAACATCAGCATTATCGCATTGTTCTTTATAATATAATTCAAATTATGTTTGACCGCTGTCAGTGCGGAGATAAGGTCAAGCGCCTCAGTCACCATGGGTTATCGTGTATCAAGAGTACCGGTAGAATTTCACGTCATCACGGCAACACTTAATTACATAATCCGTTGGGCTCTTGTCACCCCCGGGGTTACTTGCTGTCCTAAAACCGAACGGCCTGTGCCACAACGATGGCATGAAACCCGATTGCATGTCATTGGTGCCCTGGAACGTGCGTCGCCCCTTCGCATAGGACGCGTCCTGCGTTTATACTTTGGCAGCGTCCCATCTTCCAGCTAGTAGCATGTTTGCCGGTACAGCTGCTGCACAACAGGAGGCGCTAAAACGGCGCAAATCCTCAGCCATCGAAAATGGCTACATATTTGCGGCTTTTAGGGTCTCGACCTAGGACCATGTGGGCCTGAGGCGCACAGGCTTTATCGAGACAGCCAAACGTCTGGTGGATGTCTCACGTGACCAAAAGACTGGTTTATACCTCGGACAATGCATCAGAATTGCCATTCAGCGATGCAATGTGGCCAGTCTTTTGGGCACGTTTCCGACTGACAGCGGTCTGGGACTAGATTTGATAGTTTATTTTTAGTTTAGTTTATTTTATTTTTAATTACGTATTTGATTTATTATTTCAATGATGTCAATTATATTCTGTTTGTCTTCTTGTTATTTAAATGATATAATTGTTAATTATGTTTTACTTGCTTAGTCTCTTTAAATTTATATTTAAGCAAAGTATCAGTATCAATAAGTTTCCACATCAATATCAAACAAGGTTACCGTCGAATAGTTGAGGAATAGGTAACTTGTCCTTAAACTAAATAATTCACTGAAGTTCTATTAAGAGTAACTCTAAAAACTTTTGCGCACTTCCCAAATTGATTTCGATCGAAACTAAGAAGTAAGAACTTAGACGAGAACCCCTAACTTAATCCGAAACAGACTCAAGGAACTTGTTTTTCCGTGTCCATTAAATTCATGGTAATACTAGTATTCTCTTTGCCGTTAGGCTTATATCGCTCGCGAAACCCCATCTTTCGGAATAACTAGCGTATAAGTAATATTCTGATCGGTCTATGGTATGCTACATTGTCACAAACAAAGAGCATTCTTTATTACCTGCGGCAGGCAAACAGGCGCTTGGCCTCTTGATGGAAGCAGTTAACGTACGTTTGCAATACTAGGAGCGCTGTCAACGCGTTGCCGGCCTGCAAGAAATTTTATAACGCCCTTCATAAAAAATCCATATCATAGCGCAGAGGAGAAACCTCAGCGGGAAATTCCCTCTAGATCAGTTTCGTATGTGGAACAAAAGTTCTAGAGAACCGTTGCGTAATTGAGCATTGGAGCGTACCAATGATTTTCACATGTTTATAATGATTCAGAAAATACCTATAATACATATATTTTTATTGCTTGAGTTCAGCAGACAGATATGGGGCCCATTTGATGGAAAGCGGCTACCATCGTCTATATATACATTTGTAACACCAAAGTTGTTACTAATATACTGCCGCTCTCTAGCGGATGACAGAAACCTGGCCACTGATGCTAGAATACAACTCAAGGTTGTTATGCTGGCATAATCTAGACCAGGGATGGTAGCCGGATACCACCTGGCTGTGGGTTGTTTTGCCGTATCTTACGACAGGTTGCCAGCTGCAGAACATTAAATACTTTCTCCGTTCATGTACGGATAATAATAGAATAACAGGTTTTAAAAGGTAAATGGCGATTGTTTCCTTGTCCGAAGATATGTATCTATATTTGTTCCATAGCTTAACTTACTTTCTACATATTAGATAAGGTGAAACACACTTATGACAGAAAGTGAATATCTCTAGACATCAAGAAACTTCATTACAAGTTATTAAGTAAGACCTGGCTAAAGATCAACACACGATTTTGTAAACTAAAAACTGTTCATGCTTCAGTTGTATTAAAAATCTACAATCTAGAACCCTATTACAGCACAATCTACTGAATCCAATTGTAAATCTAAACCATTCGGGAACCACTAAACACACATACAACATTTCAATAAAATCGGTCAAGCCGTTTCTGAGTTTTAGGCAGACTAATGAACAGTAATTTTCATATATTAGATAAGAAGAAGAAGGCAGTAATCCGAATTTTTTCGCAATTACACCACGCCATTACGTAGCAGGATAAATGATGTTTTAATAAAAAAAAATATAGACATGTAGATGATAAAAATTGACAATGACATATTATATAGACTCAGATACAGCGATAGTTTAAATAACAGTTACATTTTGGTTAAAATGGCCACAAGACCCTAAAACGCATAGACAACAAACGACAAAAACAAACAGAAACAAATTCATCCAAACCGTGAAACACTGAACGCGTTCATTGAAACTTTTTTCATTTAGTTACGAATTCACCATCGAGTCCTTTGTCCAATGTCCTGTTCCAATTTTATGCGAGTCCTAGTTTTATTTTTTAAATAAAACTGCTTGAATAGAGTGGAAATAGATGGCTTTTGTTTATAACTGGTATGTGTAAGCGAAACATCCTCGCATTGTCATAACGACAATGGCCGGTAAAAAAACACGACTATAGCGCCACCCTTTTGGCTATATTCGTTTATCCCACGGAAACGACATCATTTATCGTGACAAAAAGTATCCTAAGTATTGACTCGGTATATAAGCTAGTTCTATATGAAGTTTAAAATAGATCCGTTCAGTAGTTTTCTTGCATTATTCTAACACAGTGTTGCGGCGCGCATTCAGTGGCGCGGCATTAGCTTTGCGTCTGCACCCTGATTTGATGTTTTTTCATTTGTTTTTCTTCTTTTCTGTTACTGTAGTTGAATTGAGCACGCAAACATGTTTCTGTTAATTTTTATTAATATTATAGTTTTCCCAAATGTTATACATTTAATTGTTGATATCATTCATATACACACAGTGTTTCGCAAACTTTTTCTGTTCACGGTACATCTAGGAAAACGAAAATTTTTAAAACACAAATAAAAATATTTTTTTAAGTAACATTAATCAACATTTATTTATTAGTCATTGAAACAATATTTATTAATAATCAACGAACCTGAAGTTTAAATTCCAGCATAACCTTGTTTTTCCGAGTCACACCAATTAGTGACCACGTTACACCAGTGTGCCGCGGTCTTTGCGGAACACTGTTCTATAACAGACAACAGAGAAAAATCTGGTGGATCGAATTAATAAACCTCATATTTCTTTTTTTTAACAGACTTCAAAAAGGAGGAGGTTTTTAAATGGTCTGTTTTTGTTTTTTTGTATGTTAATTACTTCGTCAATTGTGAATCGATTTTCAATTTTTGAAGTGATACCTTCTTATGGGAGTGTAAACCACTTCGTTACGTAACGCGTTAATGGCGCCAGTCTATCTGGCTGCCCTTTCTCTCACGTTTGATTTATTTAGTTTTTATCGAAAGGTTATATACCAATACTCCCGTATTGGTCCCATTGTCACCATGTCAGAACTTGAGAAGTAGATTTCAAGGAATTAGACAAACCCACCAATAAAAATTATTATATTTTGCACATCTGTTTTTTTTGTTTTATTCGATTTATTTTTTACTTTCAGTTAAAAAGTCGGTTTTGTTTTTTGTGTTGTTAAAAACTATTTTATAAATTAATTATAGAAACTTGAACCTTTTACACATTTATTATAATATAGATAACATAGAGTGTATGTTAGAAACAATCCTGAAATATTCAACAACATTTGGCACCAAATGTTATAGATAAGACAACCATGAATCATAGAAGTTTTAAATTACGCACATTCATATTCAACAGATGTAAATAAATCTACAGTCTGTAATATCACTTGCATATTTCAGGATGCGCAATTTAAATTCACTGCAGGCGCCAACCGAGCTGAAATACATAAAAGTATGCAACGTTTGATATCTGAAGATAGCTAAGACATTTTATTTAGATATTTTAAACTTTAATTCAATGATGTAATGGTTGATTTTAACTTACACTGGTTTTTATAACAGATTATTTTTGGATGCAAGCCTGTAGAAACCGCTACAGCGCGGTTAGCCGCGTACCAGTTGTCCAGGATTCACTATTGATTTACTGTGATTTAAATTTTATATAAATACTAAGGTATGCCCGCGGGATTTCCGGGACACAAAGTACCGCTGCAAATAAAAAGAATGGAAAATGTGTTGGAACAAGTTATTTTTTATGCACCCAAACAACTACAAACCGCTCACGACAAAATTCACGCGGGCTTCTCGGGATAAAAAGTAACAAAGATTTTAAGTCTAAGAATTTGCCGATCAGCGAAAACCACATCAAAATCAAGTTTTTTTTACGTAAATCCCGAACAAACGGACAAAAAATCTAAAAAAATATTTATTTGACACTACGAGTGTGAAAAAACACATCAACTTTTGAATGTTAAGATTTTTTGTATTATATTTAAATATAATATAAATGTATCACATTTCTTAAGTCTACATATATATATAAAGAAAAATAATGTATATGAAAAAAATAAAAAGCTCTTGACAAACATATCAATCATGCAAGAAACTGTCTGAGGGAAAAGGGAACTGGAAAAACTTTTTCTCTTTGAAAATTTCGTTTTATTTTTCTGTTACGCAAGCAAAGAACAAACATTCAAACTTTCTTACTTGGGACCTTTTTGTTAATATTGACTTTTTCAATACTTCCAAGTGTTTCGAATTTAGGGATATATTGGTTATTGATAAATAAACAGTATAAGTTACAGTATGGTAGGCGAATAGTACACCTAATTTGAAAAGCACCTGACTTCTATATGGAGCCACAGGTTATTTAACTACAATATTAACGTTTATTATTTAAACTAAATCAAAATATAATAGAATATACTTTGTTGTACAAAAATGACTACATAACATCAAGAACATAAATTTACAAGTACATTTCTTAGAATAGTATTTAGACCAAACCCTTTCTTTATTAACCGAATTCAAAAAAGGAGAAGTTCTCAATTTGTCGGGATCTTTTTTTGTTTTATTTTATGTATGTTCACTGATTACTCCCAGATTTATGATCCGATTTACGTGATTCTTCTTTTGTTCGACGCGGAATAGCTTCTGATTGGTCCCCTAAAAATTTGACATAGTTTGGCCCCGTAGTTTTCATTTTATGAATTTTACAAATTCATAAAACACAAAAGAGTTACAGACAAATCTATGAAATAGTGTTTCATCGTTCAGTTATTTTCATGTAATGCTCTGACAGACACACAGACGAACAGACTTCAGACTGCATGTCTTCCGTTTTCGTAATCTTTTTTAATATTTTCAAAACCCATTGTACAAACTCGACACCCCCGACAGATTAATATAGGTAATAATTATACATAGATATAGTAACATAATAAAGGTCTACGTAAAGATAAACGTTAAGGAAGCAGCATTATCAATATTTTTTTTAATTTCACCATAATTTTTAATATTTTAAACTATCTTAAAAATGAAACTACATTATAAAAAAGAAACCTAAAACTAAATACAAAACTAAATAAAAAGAGGGTATAAGTATAGATATCATATTAGTCCCAAGCCAGACACTAACCGGGATCGTTCCCAAAAGGCTGGCGGCGTTACCAATTGAATGGTTGAATAGCAATGCTTAATGCTTGGTTGAGTGAGAGGTCAATTTTGGTTTTATCAATATTTTGTGTGATATTATAGGTGCATGTCTGATAAACAAATAAAAATGCCCTGGCAGCTTCAATTCGTACGAAAATTAAAATTAAATATTGGTCGTGGAAATAAATGCGGACTGGAGAGCTGCCATTCATCATTGCCGCCGAAGTTCATTTGATTATTGAAAATTGTCCGAACAATAACAATTTTCATTGTAACATTGAAAGGCTGATTCGTTTTAATATTTGCTTCGCAAAGTTTACTGAGTCTTTAAATAGAGTATCACGTTTTAAATTTGTAAATACGACATCATTGGAATTCGTTCGATCAATATACTGCTGAGTATATAAAGTTTGTTAAGGATGTCATCGGTTTCAAAGGAACATATTGTGTAACATAGGCATGCTATTAGATGGTTATTTTTGTCTTTCAATTTAAATGAATCAACCAGAGTTATTTGTATAAACACAAACTTGAATCGTTCAATCTCGTTGAATATCGTCGTTTCATTTCAATCCTAAATTGATTTTATGTGGTTGATTGGTCCAAAATTCGCATAACGAAGAAGGAATTGACAATCAGCATTTTGTCATTCACAAAAACATACAAACAAATTCATTTTAACATAGTTATGTTTGTTAACACAACAGACTGATTTTACTCAAAAACAGATATCAAAAACTAATTACATTTATTTATGTAATAAGATGAGACAGAAAGATATAACATATATGCTCTGGTGACACCATATTTTCAACGAAATTTGTTTTAGGGTCAATTTTTTAATCTTCAGCAAAGTGACTAAATTTAAAAGTAAACCATTCAACTGTTATGTATGTGGGCAAACAATAAAAACAGTGGCGTTGGTTACCTCAACAAAATCCAACAACTTGCGTGGACACGCTTTTAGCTTACATTTATATGCTATCTGTGCAGCAACGGAGGAAGATTACAATATCTTGTGGCCGGTCGACTTGTCATAAAAGGCGACTAAACAATCTATAGCTAGGTGGTAGGGCTTTTGCCCGCCTGGATGAGGCTATTACCCCGCTAAAGTATGCCGCCACCTTGAGGTGTGTTTCAGCATTAGTGGACTAGATCCCAGTCTCGCTTAGAGAGCGGCAGCAATCAGCGCATTTCATCGGCTTGTCTGCTGAACTCATGCAATGAAAAAAATTTTATTGCAAATTTTTGCATTAGTGTACATCAGTAATTTCTATTATATGATAAGTTTAATTAAAATTAATTTTAAGATAAACATTTTTATATAAACAAAGCATTCTGATAAAAGGTTTCTTAACCGTGTATCGCCGCTAGTTGCAAGCGACTAGCATAATTAAGAATTATCTTTTAATTACAAGTCCACTACTTACTAGATAATGTGTGGTTACAGACATTCGGATTTCGGGTAAGACCCTCGGGGGAGTGCTTGCGGTAAAATACGTTAACGCCGGGCTTCGGTATGCTACCAAACGCAACTTCTAACTGTGATTTAAAGTTGACGTAAAGGTTACTCGTGCTCATCAATGTGTGAATATAGGTTTGCAGTGTCTTTTAGTGAAAGAGTAGAGACGTGCTGAATGTTAGTGCCGCGTAAATAACCTTTTATGAGCCCTATGCGAGCTTCTATAACGGCGCCCTTGGTTTTTTTAGATATTATACGTATCCTTTTTTTTTTTTTGACATGAGGAAATGCGTTGTCGCATTGTCAGCCGCGCGGGGGATCTGCGCGGCCGGTATGTGGGGCTCCCCGACGCCGGTTAATCAATACGACCGGCGCCGGTATACCCACTAAAACCTCATGGGAGCCTTTTTCCGCCTAGCGCCGGGGTCACGGTACATGCGCGAGCTTAAGCCGCAACCCCGGCAGCGGCTGGCCGCCCCGTAAACAGAGGCGGCCTCTCCAGAGAGGGACGCGCGGCTGCCTCTCGCGCCATTAGTGCGGGTGGAGGTCATATTGATCCCTCATACCTCGACGCCCGCTGCCGCCCGCCCGTGGCTGCCAGGAGTCACGGGCGCTATCCTCTTTCGGTGGGGGGGGGAGGCTGCGAGGATTGCTCCTGCGCCTTCACCTCCCCCTCCCCCCTATCGCGAAGCCCCCCCCCGCCGCTGATGCTGCTGAGAGCGCGAGGCGGCGAGGGGGGGAGGAAGGAGAGGGAGCCTGAGGAGAGGCTCCTGTACCATCACCCCTCCCTCTCCTTCCTCCCCCCTCGCCGCTTCGCGCTCTCAGCAGCGTCAGCGGTGGGGGGGGGGGGGGCTTCGCGATAGGGGAGGGGAGGCTGCGAGGATTGCTCTTGCGCCATCACTCCTCCTCTCCTTCCTCCCCTTTTCCCCGCCGCCTCGCGCTTACAGCAGCGTCAGCGGTCGGAGTCGGGGAGGCCACCTAACTTCGGAAGGGAAGAGTGTTTTGGGAGGAGGTTTGGAAGGAAGGGAAGGCTTTAGGATGAGGAGGCGGAAAGGTGGGACACCACTGTCACGGAGTGAAGGGGGAATGTGACAGTGGCCGCTCGGGGCCCCGGGACGCATCCCCTTGTACCGCTTCCTGGACGGAGGGGAGTCCAGGGCGGCACCCCTGGGGAATTATACGTATCCTAGCTTTGCTATGTATTAGGCCTACTTTATTTCATTCAGGGTAACAGAATAACGCACAATGACCTCAGTGTCGCTGGACCAATTATCTAATATTTTGGAAAAAAAATCTATTCTTTAAAATAACTAGCGCAAAAAAAAATTAGCGCATGTTTTGTCTAACTTAGAAGACTTTTTAATGATACTGTCATGTAGATACGTAATTATGTAGGAATCGAATACTAGGGGCGCAGCGGGAACTTATCAGGAGTAAATCGAAAAAATAATAGTCCCGCCTGGTCTAGCCATTCTTGCGCCAAGTTTACGGCGCTACTGAATGTTGATGATGATAATGATTAAATAATGTTCTTATTGATATTCGATTTATTATTTTGGTATGTAACATTATTGCAAATAGATAAAAGGAGTACACCAAAGACCAAAACTATATCAACTACGGCTGTAAATAAAGTATAGTGTGCACTATCTATTATTGTTAATGAAGATATGAATAGTGTCCAAATTTGCTTGGACCTAAACTTTTTTATGTTATTTTATAATTTAAGTTTTTGTTTTCTTTTGTTTTTGGCTCTGCCAAAATATCTTGAATCATAATACGCATTATAATATTTATTTGAATTTCATATTATAGACCTAATTATACCAAATTTGAATTTGAATTCGATTTTAATGTGAACGTATTTAAATAGAGCTAAAACGCTGTAGGGACGTAAACTATTTATGTTGTATGCAAACGTATGAACTTAATCAAGCAAAGGTCAAAAGAGTATAAGCACTATACCCGCTACGCTTGTCTGAGGCGGATTGGCAAGTTTCACAAATAGGTTCTCTCGATGTGCATGTTTTATCACAGTATTACCCTTTAGCGTCAGGATCTGATGCTTATAACAATATACACTACTATCTATATTTTTTTGATCAAGATTTGAACCCACACCATTTAAAACGCTTAGTGCGTTTAGCTACTAAATTATCACGGCTTTCATATTTGCATAATATGTCTATTATAATATAATTTTACTATATCATATCCAATTCTTATTTGGTATGTTATATTGAATCCAAATGCAAATTTACTAAAGTTTCATGGAACTACAGTTTAATCATGGTTAGTGGCTAAATGTGCGCGTCTGCAACAGTTGCAACACAAACAAACTAGGAAGCAACTGGGGAAGCTATGCCCCAGCGTAGTTTACATAATCCTACAGACGTGGTCTGCCTGTGGTACTGTTCTCTTAAACACATATCGGTGCAAGTAGTTGCTTTGAGTTTGTCTGCTGAAAGGTATTTTAACAAATATGTTTTTTTTTTATTAAAGATGGCAATCAGGCAGGCCCATGGAAAGTAGGTACCGTCGCTGATAGACGTTTGCAATATCATGGTGAAACCAAAGAGGTAGGGGTAGGGAGTTAAGAAAGAGGGATCAGACTAGAGTCTAGAGGAATAGTATAGAAGGAATGGGATGTGTCGGCCGCATTTCAGTGGCCGTGGTCACGGAAGGTCGTCAGTTAAAACGTAGTTTTATTGTAAATTAAAATAAATTGTGAAAGTATGTACACGCGCTTAACTTGAGAACGACTTTACCAATTTTGATGAATTTTTTGTTTGTTTTTGAGTGGGTCCCCGGATTATTTAGATTCATAATTATTGTAATGGCTTCGCGGTCGGGTTCTAGGATCATCCTAATCTCCTGGACTGATTTTGTATTTTTGTGTGTGCTTGAGCGAGTCTCTGGATGGTTTAGAGTTTAGATTCACAATTGGAACTGGCAGGTGGCGCTGGGAGCGTGTAAAAGATATTATTTTTTCAGGGCAAGAAAACGTCTGTCGGGACCTCTAGTATGTATATAAATATCCAGGTTATTAAATAGGTTGCTTAAAGAATACCGATAAAGAAGTTGCATGATATACAAAATAGATAAAATATACTAAGACTTTTCTCGGAATTATATAGTTATATTAATATATTGCATCATATTTAATCCACAGGTGCTTGAGAAACGTAAGTATCTCTTTGTCTATACGTAAGTACACGTCTTTTAGATGCTTGCAATTTCCCTGTGGCGCAGATTACGTCGACTTGCGTCTAAAAGCGCTCACGAAAACCAAGCAAATCCCATACATACCTTCAAAGCTGCAAGAGGAAACGCATTTCAATACTGTTAAAAATATTACAAAGAAAACTGTTTTATAATATACCTAACATAGACGAAAACGGCTTATGTATTTAAATTCTAACTGTTTTTTATATTGCAGACATTATTCTGATAGTATAATGACATTCAAATATATTTTTATTAATTGGAGTTCAATAAATAGTCTGATGATGGTCCTGATAAAAAGTGGCTACTATCACATAGGTTTTTTTTTGCTTCCAATCTCGAAGGAATTTTTCAAATAATATGTACGTATATATTGTATATATACGAGGACAATCCTGTAAACTTTTGACAGCCACTCTGATGGGCTACGGCTTACGGCTTCTTCATTTTTTGAAAATGGACCCGCCATGACTAAGGAAGTTTGGCGAGTTTCATAATTCGATTATTTCAATGTGTACATTTTTTGTTTGTTTTCCCTTTACGGTGCTAAGATGTGGTAGTTGTAACAATATGCACATTAGATCAGATATCAGATCAGAGATCTATTTTATAATCGTGATTACAACAGAGGCTCTTGTTTATTAAAAGCTCAGAAAAGTTGCTATCAGCGAAATGAAAATAGTGTCCACATAGCAGAACGTAAGTGCAGAGTGCTTGCCTGAGTTCGTTAGCTGTTCATTAAGGCGCTGGCGAAGACAATGCTCTTCCTGTAATGTTCATTTTCTACTCGCCACACTGCGACAGTAGTTACTAGTTCCGTCCGCAATTATAGTTTCTATTTCATATTTTGAGGCTGTTGTTTTTATTTTTCCTTATGCTCTAATTTTATTTCTTTAAGTATGTGATATACCGTCGAGACATGTCTAAGTAATGTCAAATCATATGCGAATATTAATATAAAGACCGGTCCGGTTTCTATTCAATTTTAGCATTCCAGCATGCAACCGTATTTACATGGCGATTTCATAAGACTAGTTATATCTTGGTGACATTTAATCTATGATTATCCTCCTAAGCACCTTACTTATAAAATATAGCTTCTGCCCGCGACTTCGTCCGCGTGGAAAGTTTTTTTAAACTATGGGATAGAACTCTTTAATTTTTCGCGATCAAAGCTATCCTATATGTTGATCAGGAATATAAGGTACCACCATACAAAATTTCATTTGAATCGGTCCGTCGTTTCAGAGATTAGCCCGTACAAACAGAGAAACAGAGAAACAAAACATTAGAAAAATCTATATTCGAAAAAATTTAGTTCTATTTCACTTCTTACATCCCCTGACTCGGTTTTAGCATGTTTTTTCATTGTACAGAAATAAGTACATACAAGTGTACAGTTTTACACAATTAATAATTCTTCTCGATTTACCTATACAGTAGACCAATTTTTTGTAGCGCGCAGCAGTGTACGAATCGTGTCAGCGGGACAACGCTAAGAATGCATATCAAGCAATACTGCCATTTTCGCTTCCGTGGAGAGTTCAATATGATTAATTACATCTCAGAAACCGGTCTGAACTATCTGCGCTAATGAAAACTGCCGTTCGGAATTATGTATTGTAAAAATGTATGAAGGTAGAATAAAAAATAACTACCTAATAACAATGCGTTCGGATTAATTATGTTTAAGTTCTTTATATTAATTACCAAAAGCGGTTGAAAATCATCCGAAACGTAATTGGGTAATAGTTTTCGCTGGGTTTTTATTAGACTTACTAATTACATGGGACTAATTATTTCGCGACAGTTTAGAACTAAATTAATGCTTACACATCTATACAAATTTTAAGTCATACTAGGCCAAACGACGATTTATTTACTAGAGTCCGGTAATACGTGTCTAGTGAGGTATTCTGAACGGAACCGTGAGTAAGCCGCCCGGATTTCCTTATCCCGTATTCGTGAAAATTTATAGGGTGTGAAAATTCTGTCTCGACGGATCTCTGTGAAATAATAAACGTGACCGGAATTATTATAAACGCGTAAGGGGTTAGAATGAAATGTTAAATAATAACAACTATTTTTAGCTGGTTTTATTTAAGTACGTTAAATTAACTCGACATAATTTTTAGCAATTTAATTTAGTATTTTATTAACGTGTTACATACATACATGTTGTAATTAGTTAGCTAAAAAAATTATAAGTTGCATAAAGATAGTTCACAAAAATATATTATGTTGGCGATTGACTTTTAAAGGCTCTTAGCCAGGCTCAGGGAAGGGAAGAGCTGAGACGATGAGTTCGGGGGTTGATGTTGGGGGGGTATTTTAAGTAAATGGATGAAAGAGAGATTCGTACATTGCTAAAATTGTTGTTTTAAATAAATTAACAGAATTGTTTAAAAAATACAGTAACTGTCGGGCTTCAGTTGCAATAATGTTATTGGCTGTTGTTGTGGAAATTTATTCCAAGTCGGTTAAAAACCGAGCTGTATTATAATATTTATAAACAAATAGTATTTAACTATTTGTTTATAAATACCGACCGACTTCCCAAAAGGAGGAGGTTCTCAATTTGGCCGGTATGTTTTTTTATGTATCTACAGCGATTACTCTGAGATTTATGATCCAATTTACGTGATTCTGTTTTAATTCGACGCGGATTAGTTGCCATTTGGTCCCCTAAAAATTTAACATACTTTGGCCCAGTAGTTTTCATTGTATGAACATTTTTTATGAAAAAAAAATTCATTCCGTTCCATATGTACACCGATAATTTTGAAATTTATGATTCGATTCACGTGGTGCTTCTTTAGTTTGATGCGGAATAGTTGCCGTCTCCTAATAATTTACCATAGTTTGGCCCAGTAGTTTTCATTTTACGATCATTGTTTTGTTCCCGTTTCTTGGGACCTATATTTTTTAAGGCGGCATCTTTCGTAGGCCTACCCATAGCTAGACACTAAAAAGTAACAAAAAAAATAAATGAAAAACTAAAAAGTACAAAATAACTTATTTCTAAAGGTATTTTTAATTTTTTTTTTCTTATTTTTAATATATAGTATCTAAAACATCTCGAACTCGGTGCAAAGTAAAACATAAAAATTACTTTATTTTGAAAATTCTTACTAATAGCAAAAAAAATAAATAAGTAGATAAGACAAGACACGTAACAATAATGTCCTAAGAAACTTTTGAAAATAGTTGCTAGTGAATAATTTACGGGCTATATGGAATACATTTTCCTTGGTCAGAAGAGTGCTTTACATTTCTGCAAGATGACTCTTTTCTCTGAAATGGATAGGTAAGATTTTTACAGCTCTTGATGCCGCTGAGTGTTTGTTTTAATGTAGGTAGAAAAAAGCGCCCATCATTAGACGTATAACATCTGTCTTTACTCACAGACACAGAGACTTTGATCTTTTAGCTCTTTGTAATATAAAGAGGAACGCTCTATTATATTTGTCAAAAGCAAACAATTTGGGTCGCTCATTATTCTTCTAATATAGGCTAAAGCTGAGTCTATATTTCAGTAGAAACATCTTGGGACGTTGCCTGAATACTACTCGGTTCGTAAATAATGTACCCCAGGGATCAGTTAGAACGGTGCGTCCTTAGACCCTTTTACAACCCTCAGTGTTACCTACACTTTATGTGGACATTGGGTTATTTGTGATCATGATTCGACCGAATTGAACATTAACGGAATTATACAATATGTTATAATTAGATATGTATGTATGATCTATTTTGAACTTGCTTAACGTGCTCCAAACTGGAATGTTTCACACAAGTTTTTTTTCGCCTGCGTCCTAACAAATAAGATTGTGGGGGTGTTTCTGCCTTTTATGTATATTTTTTTATTTTTATTGTCTATTAATGTCTAAATAAAAAGATTTATTAAGACATACCTTTTAATTACTTTAAACAATCAATGGCAATTAGGAGTAGATGTTTTAGACCGCGTATCAACGAATTGAAGGGAGCGATGGCGTCGCGAAACAAAAGGAGACAAAGGTTTCGTGTCTATAATTCCATCATCCTCCATTAGACACCAAACCCATCTTTGAAGAGCAGTACTTCAGCTTGGCATAGGATGTGGCTTTTGTGAGACCATCTGCTACCATATAATTAGTTTGTACAAACCGAACTTCAATGGCTCCACCCATTCTCTTCATATCATTTATCATGTAAGAGCATGCTCTTGTCGTTGGAACCTCTTCCAATCTTCTCTATTATGGGCCAGTTGTTTTACTTCTATGTAAGACACGACACGACACCCACTTTTTCTTTTATTTGATCCATAAATGCTCGCCTTGGTCTTCCCTTCCCTCTCATTGCTTCCACTTTTGCCTTCAATTAACGTGCATAAGAAGGTGTCGTGTCTTAGCAAATGGCCAAACATCTTCCCCTTCTTTCCTCTAGAGTTTTTTAACATTGTGCGTTTCTCCTTTACCATATCCAGAACTTCTTCATTAGTCTTCTTCTCTTTCCAACTTATTCTATCCATGCGTCTCCAACATCACATTTCAAATGCTTCTAATCTATCGTGATCTCTTTGTGTCATTGTTCTTGCTTCACACCCGTCTAAAGCTATGCTCTAGATGTAAATTTTAATTAATTTTTTAAGCCGGTTGTGCTATTTTAGACCTAAATAATCTTATTTTCATATATCTTATTTTCTAATATCTATTACTAAAATCTACTAATCGTACATTTTCCCTTGCCTCGGATCTATCAGCTATTTATTTACATATTTCTTACTTTACTACTATTTTATTTATAACAATCTTATTCTTAATTTATCTATTAATAATCTCTATTTTACATCTTACTTAAGACACTGCTACATATAATCTAACTTCTTGAAATATATATGCTCAATATATATATAATTACTAGCTGTCCCGGCAGACGTCGTCCTGCCCGGTAAAAAATAGGGGTTGATCGTAGAGGGTTGAAAATCTAGGGTTGTATGTATTTTTGTATGTTGTATCATAAAAAAATAGAAATTAAAAATTTTGTCTAAAAAATAAAAATAAAAATTTAGGGGTGGACTACCCCTAACATTTAGGGGGATGAAAATAGATGTTGGCCGATTCTCATAGATACCGGATAAGCACAAAAAATTTCATCAAAATCGGTCAAGCCGTTTCGGAGGAGTATGGCAAGAAAACTGTGACACGAGAATTTTATATATTAGATATACATATTTGTTCCACATTTATTCTTATTCCTATTAATGACAACTGTAATTATTTTTATATGTATTACATACGCTATGAAGCGTACATAGGTTACCTCTATAATATACAGAATCTAAAATGTTCTGATTCGTGGGAAACAATTGTAATTAAAACTGTCACCAATGAAAATTACTCTTAGTACTTTAAAGAAAAAATAATTATTTAAAGGACAATGCCCATGCATTTTGGGTACTTCCTGGAATCGGATGAACTTTAACCAATTGTCTTTCTAGAATCTTATATTTTTTTGTTAAAGTAAAATTGTACTTTTTTGTTACCCAGCATAAAATTACATGAAATGTTTTTGAACGTTGTACCCTTGAAAAATCTCTAAGAAAATTAAGATTTCACTTAAGCTTAATATTTTAAATGTATATGATAATAATTAATTTTTTTCTACAAATTAGGAAAAAAATCATAAAGGCTCGTGCAATTTTAAAAGAAGCGCAACTCTTCTAATAAGGCCGACATTGTCGTTCGACTATAATATTGTTATGACCTAGACGCCGACAAAGACAAATTCACACTTGCATACCTGTAGAAACACATTTTATTACCTTTCGGCATTTGGAATTCTTTTGTTTATTTTGTGCTTAAAATTTATGATTAGAAAACAGCCCATGTGTATTATAATCTTTTATGGCAGTCATTAGCCAGATGACGCTCTGTTGTTCGTGCCTACCCCGCAAGGGACCTGGCGTGAAGTTATATATGTATGTATGTACTAGAGTTTTCCTCAATTCCTAATACGTAGTACTATTTTAATTACACAATAACATAATTAGGTTTTACTTATCGCGAGCAAACCCGCAGGAAAAACCTAGTATATATATAAACCTTCCTCGAAAAATGATCTAACTGAAAAATCCTTGCGTGGTTTAAGAGAAATTAGACAGACAAACAGATCTGGAAAGCCACTTTACTTTATCACTGGTATTATTACATATAGTGAAATAAATACCAAAAATAATGAGGTGTCTTTGGGACAAAGTTCTTCTAAAATGTCTTAATATTCTGAAAACGTTCAAAAAGTGTTAATAAGCATCGAAAACTTACGAAAACAAACAAAATTTAACAAAAAACTGTTAAAAAAACAAATGTTTCAAAACGAACGTATATTACAATATATTTCAGATCTCATTTCATTGCATTAAAGTTATAAAATATATAATAAAATAAGAAGTATAGGGAAAAAGTTTTATTTCACTTTTTTCGGCCTCGACTCCATCCGCTCAGAGCGTGTAACGCGCGATAAGGAACTTCGTTTCAAAAAATGTATTTAGTATCTTTTGCTGTAATATATATTGGTGGTGTTTATTATAGTAATTGAGAAGAGAGGGCCAGGAGTACTATCCCCCGGGGCTTAACGTAATTTGGCCTCCTGTATTTCCCACTTTAATTAGGTTTCTCTGATTTTGTATTATATTTATTTTGTTTTTTTGTGGGAAGTAAATATAAAAAAATATATAGGTACCTACGGCTGTTTTTAAAGCCAGTGGTGAAGTACTAAATACGCTAATTAAGTTTTATCAGCAAATACTAATAAATTCTGCTAAATAGATTAATTTTCTTGTTAGTAAAATTCTTCATAGTTATCGAGTAAGTACGCATTTATTTCTAAGAAAAAGTTTAATACATACTCATTTAATTAATCTCTCTTCCATGTACTATGTTACTGTTAATTAAAATTATAATATCTTATCATAAAATGTGTGAAATAAACGCTAGTACAAAGGTCCTCGAAAAAATAATTCCGCAGAAAAAGGTCAACAAACTGCGCTAATTAACTTGAAAATTTGTGCTTAATTAAAGTCCCAACTTTTACCCATAATAAACGTAAATGTAGGAAAGAAATGTTAAATTCAAATATAATTTAATCTTGACGACTTGCCAGTTGTTAATTATAGATGTGTTTAAAATTTAAAAAAATATGTGTAATATTAATATAACAACAATTACCTAATTACTTCTTTTCGCTATTATAGTCTCCATTTGAATGTCTTAGGAAACATGGAGTAATTTGCGGGAATAATATATGTATTGTCCCCGCAAATTGCTAATGCGCTGGAACCTTGTCAAATTAAAATTCACGTGCTGTCATCCGCAATTCGATATGTACGCGTACTCGCCGGCCAGCTATGCTAACAGTACTGAGTGTTCGGCTACGGTTACGTCACCAAAATGGCGGCCAGGCGCAATAGCAATTTGGGGGGATAATACTATCTTGTTACAGTAGAACTAAATAAGGATTTTTTCTGTTCAGATGTATTTTTATGTCTAATTCCACAGCAGATCTTGCCTATACGAATTGCAAATTTGATAATTTCAACAATGCTTGTAATATTATAATC
Source organism: Dendrolimus punctatus (assembly GCA_012273795.1). NCBI lineage: Eukaryota > Metazoa > Arthropoda > Insecta > Lepidoptera > Lasiocampidae > Dendrolimus > Dendrolimus punctatus. The sequence goes on from CM022542.1 coordinate 5,849,603, forward strand.
GTAACTAGCTTTAGAGACTGTCATTCTCAAGAATGATTTCTCATGTAGATAATGATTTTTGAAATTATCTTAGAAATGAATGTAAGGCCGATATTCGTCGTGAGCCAATTGCACTCCACTGCTGGATATAGACCTCCCCAAGGAGTCACATTATTGTTCTCCTTGTTCCTCATCTCACAACTGCCGACCTTATGCAGGTCATAGGTCCATCTGGTTGGAGGGCGTCCGAAAATACGTTGACCTAGACGTCCTCTTCAGGACATGTCTGCTCCATCGACCATCGATCCTGCGGCAGAAGTGACCGGCCCACTCCACTTCAATCTGCTAATTTTGCGCGCTGTCTGTTACTTTGGTTCTCTTACTGATGTCCTCATTAAGCCGATATTAACGGTTCATTTCTTTATTTCAATTTGGATGAATAAACCAAACCAAAATAATCCTTCAATGTTGATGACTACCGTCGTATCCTTTCAGTTTTCCATATTTCAACCATTGATTGAATGTGGTTGATCCGTCTAATATTAGCGATAATGTATGTTTGTATTAATTTTAAAAGACATACATTGAAAAAGATTTTAAAATTGTAAATGTTTATCATGATAATAAAGTCGGTTTATCCTTATAGCTAGCCAGTTATTTTCGGTATAGAAATTCTCTGGAGGTTTACAAATCAGATGCTTTGTATCGCATTTTTAGGTGCAGGCATTTGGTACACCGCAAACATTTACTCATATCATGATTGTGTATTTATTGAGAGGAATATTTTTATTTATTTACTTTGAATAACTTACTCATTTTTTTTATGTCTTCTATTTTTAATATCAGATTTTGATAATTTTTTAACATCGTGCCTATAAAATTATCTCAAATTATTATATATATGCGAGTAGGGTGTACCTATATATGTGCAAGCTACAATACCAAAGATCAATGTCGTATTTCTAATTCTAATTACCACTGCTTATGTGCTCCTCAAAAGTAATATCATTTTTTATCAATATTAATATAAGTTAATAGGCAATAAAATATAAAATAACAAACCGTAGTAGGTTAGTGGTTAATGCACTCGCGTCCCAAACTCAAAGGGCGCGGTTTCGTATCCTAGCCGGAAGCATCGTCGGTTTTCTGACCTAATTTCCACATTGTTATAATTGCCATATGGCAACGGTGAAGAAAAACATCGTCATAAAACTGCAATCAGAGACAATCGATGTATCAAACCCGCCTATCCGCCTTGAACCAGATATGTCATGATGCAAGTTATGTCAATTTTCTACCAATATTAGGGCTAAATAATAAACAGTATGATATAAAAAGTAATGTTTTATTTAACTGGTATCTGGTTGTTTACAGTACTTGCTCTTCTGTACAGATATTTAATCCTGCACGAATATATCAGCATGAATTGGATTAAAAATATCTGGCATATTCAGAAACACGATATTTCGCATTTCGTTACAGTCATACGTCGCCACGTTGTATAATGAACTAATTTTTATGGAAATATTCCAGGGAACGGATACTGTGTAATGATGGTTTGCTACGTCGTCGTTTTGGGACTACGTTCTCTGAAATTTACAGAATATTTTATGTTTTCAGAAGTAGTAAAATGTAATGTTAGTTTTAGATTAAAGTATACATAATGAATAAATGATAACGCTTTTTAATAATATTTATTTATATGTAATATCTTAATTTGTTATTTTTGAAGACGTGGTAGCGTAATGGCTAGCGTACGCGTTCTAAACCCAAAGGAGGCGGGTTCGATCCTGGCCGGAACGCATGCACCACTTAGATAGTTTTCTGACCGAATGCATATTGTTACATTACCACGTGAAAAAATGAAGGAAAACATCGTGATAACCGATATATCAACCTGCCAACCTGTCTTGGACAAACCTGGTGGGTATACTGTCCGTTAACCTTGTAAGGGGAGGCCCGAGTCCAGCAGTGGGACATTTAGGGCTGTTATTAATATTTTATTTAATTGGTATTATTATTATACTAGTATAGTGCAATTGAAATTTATCTGTGATTTCCTCAGACAAACATGGTTTCCAACTGAGGTGATTTCGAATCGAATGTGCTATTTATATATATGGCCTATAATATATATAGTTACATAGATATAAATGACTGACTAACTTGAATGACTGCTTTTAAATTTTTGTTTGTCAGACTCTGTAGAATTTTATTTATGTAACATATAATATAGAAACTTATACAACAAATACTTAAGTTTACTATATTAGCATTTTATTGTAATAGAAATTGTGGGAGCTAATAGAAGCTGTTATTTGATATAATTTTGGCACTCGTTAAAAATTGTTCCGTTTATAAAGTATCATTTAGTAACTAATAAAAAGTGCTACGACAAAAATATATTCTGGCGGATGATAAGTAACTGTTACTTTCATATACGTATCTATTTTCGCAGTTGAAAATAATATTTAACTCTTTCGACAGCGGATAACGATTCAGAATGTCTTTTGACTTTGAACAAACAGCTTTGCCCCAGTGTATTTGAAGGACCACTTCCCAGATAGACTCGTAAAATAAGATTACTGCTTTGAGCAACTAGCTCGGTTCAAGTCAGTAATTTCGCCTGGTAATTATCCATTGTTCCTGCTTTTGGTTTACTTTGATCCAAGTTTCTTAACTAATTAATGTTGTTCTGTTACAATCCCATTGGAGCTATTAATTAACGTATTAATTAATGACTGGGAATGTTTATTATCGTAATTAGCTTGTATGAAGACGATCATAGAAGCTAATGACGATAATAAACATTCCAGTACGTCCATGATAGTTATATAATAATAAGTAGAATTATATTATGTCAGCCAGTGCCACAAAAGCCTTGGTAGCTTATGGATTAAACGACGGAGTCTCAAACTCGCGTCTCAAAAAGTTGCAGGTGTGAAACCTGACCGGAAAACATGCTCCACTCAGGCAATTTTTGACTAATATGCGAATGCAATCTTTGCAAATGTTATTATCGTAAATCACATTTTTCAGTTACAAGTATTTTTATTTCTTATTTTATTATTTGTAATATATAAAATTTAAACACGCCGTGTCTGTACATTGAAGGTATTTGAAAAAAAAGTAACTACAATATTCCATATAAAACGATGAAGAAAACGATGCATTTTTTTAGAGATTTCTTGCGTATTTATCCGGGATTCACGTAAAATCTACTGGTCCGATTTGCATGCTGTTTTCGTGAATCGACAGCTAGTCGGAATTTTTCTGCGAATGATTTACAATGGCTGATTATGAGTTTTTTTCTAGTGAGAATGAGATTTTTTTCACTGGTCGATAGCAAATTTTATATAACCAAAAGTGTGATATTTTATCCGGGAATCCCGCGAAAATATTCCAGGAGCGGTTTGTAATTGTTCGGGTGCATAAAATTAGCTTATTCTGATACAGTATTCACAAAAAAAATGTTCTTTTTAAATGCTGTGATACTTTGTGTCCCGGGAACCCCGCCAGAATTTGAAGTCAGGTGTGTACGAAGTCCCGGAATATCTTAGTTTTTATATATGATAATATTTTGTTTTTACAAAAAAAGGACAGATAATTTTTTAGGCATAATTTTAAAAATACTTAGGTAATAAATAAGTTTATCTATGGGTACAAAGAGGTACCTGAATATAATAGGAGAGTAATAATTATCTGTGAGTCTTATGTCACTACAATCAAAATATTTTAGGGTTATGTTCATATTTTAATATCTATTATGTTACATATTATATATAGCATTATATTATGACTTTATAATGATACAAACAAATAGTTGTTGTGATTTGAAAACGGTTTGTGGATACTCTTTACGTCAAGGGACTTTCTTCGTCGGTATTTCGTCATGTGTACGCATTCTTTAGTTGTATAAATGTATTTATCTATCGTGGAAAACATCGTGATGCAACCTGCACATCGAGATGACCGATGTGTCAAATATGCCAAGCGATCTTGGACAAGCGCGGCGGATATACTGTGCGTTCCCCCCCTATAATGGTCCCTATCTTGGCCTTCGAAGAGACTTCGCGTCTCTGCGTATTCTACCGACTGGGCAACGGGGCTGTTCCAAGGAACTGTTCAGATTGGTGCCTTCGTCTTCCTTTTATCACCGCACCGCACGCCATCGGCTGAGCGTTCATGCCTACTTCCTAGAGCCGCTTCGCTCTTGTACGCAACGGTTCTCTAGAACGTTTCTCTTGCGCACCGTGGGGATTTGGAATGAGCCCAGCCGTGGTTTCCTCTAAAAAGGGTGTCATAAAATTTCTTCGAGGCCGGCAGCGCGTTGGTGACAAATCTGGTGTTGCAAACGTTCATAGGCGACGGTAACCGCTTTCCATCAGGTGGACCGTCTGCCTGTCTGCTGTACTCCTGTAGCTATAAAAAAAATGGGAGGCCCGAGCCCAGCAGTGGGACATTTATGGGCTGTTATATTTTTATACTATTTATCTATTTATTATATTATTATATATAGTTTTATTTTTATCTCCTATAAGACTTTAAAAAAACTATATCAACAGCGTAACTAGAGTATTACGATTGCACTACGAATGATTTCTTTCATGTCCCTGCTGCACCTGGGATAATGTTAGTAACTATGGCACGCGAACAAAGCCAAACGTATAATGCGTTATTTTTGATGCGACGTTTTTTAATAACGTTAAACATTGAAAGATAAAGTTCTATGTATAGCGACTAGTTGCCACAAAAGAAGTCCCACAGACGCGGCGCCTACCTACTCTATGAACATCATGTAGTACGGCGATTGCACCGTACATGATGTTCATAGAGTAGGTATCCGCTGATTTTAAATTCATGTAGGTAATTAATGAATACTATCCAAATCCAATATTTAATCCCTCAATTAATTTCCTGTCTATATTATGAACAAACTACAAATAAATTATGAAGCTGTTCCTTTTAGTTCCTTTCTTTTCCGTCAGATTGGTTTTACGGCCAAACCATATACACTGATGTAGGTAATTGTTAACGGTGGGTTTTTTAACGCTTTAAATAAGACGCATTTGGCCATACTCGCTAACACTAGGCATTATCTAAAATGGAGCAGGGAAATAATACACATATATATACATACATACCATCAAAAAATTATACATAAATACTAGCTGTCCCGGCAGACGTTGTCCTGCCCGGTAAAAAATAGGGGTTGATCGTAGAGGGTTGAAAATTTAGGGTTGTATGTATTTTTTAATGCTTAAAAAATGCATTAAAAAAATATCTTAAAATAAAAAAGAATATTTAGGGGTGGACTACCGTTAACATTTAGGGGAATGAAAAATAGATGTTACCTGAATCTCAGACCTACCTAATATGAACACAAAACTTCATGAGAATCGGTCAAACCGTTACAGAGGAGTATGGTAACTAAATTGTGACATGAGAATTTCATATACAAGATACTATGGTAAACAAATTTTATTTAATCAAATCGTCCACTTTATCAGGTTTTAGACTGTTTTATACGGCGCACTTGAAATGTGCTTTACAAGTGCTTTCATTGCAAATGGATTTGGCTTTGCGAGGGAATTTGCTTAACATGGTTTCGTGCTACTTTAAATTTGTTCAGTGTAGAGGTACTAAATAAATAAAAATGTTTTACGTATATCTTTGCAGCTTTGTATACACGTTTCAAGTGCTGCTACAAATACAAAGTGAAGAAAATGAATAATGTTTTTTTATTTATTTCACGACTTCAGCAGACTGGCAGACGGCTTGCCTGATGAAAAGCGGCTATAGACATTTGGAACACCAAAGGTGCGACTTTATTATGTTTTTCTAACTATTATTTAATATGGTCAAGTTGAATAAAGAAACCGTATTTCAGTGCATTTTTTTCACTGATCAAATTTTATGTATAAAAATGTTTGTTGTTTATGTGTGATAATTTTCCTGGGAGCGTTTTGTAGTAGTTCGGGTGCATATAAATTGGCTTAGTGCGACACAGTTTTAACTAAAGCGATATTTAAATTCTTTTTTAAATGTTGTGTCCCGGGAATCCCGCGGGCTTTCAAGTTGCGGGCATACCTTAGTACAATATAATTTTTTTGTGCAAGGCAGCGTAGAGAGCTCGGTTTCCTTTTGTGTAATTTGCAATTTATGTTTAATTCGATATCAATCTTACTTGATTTTTCTTTGTATATTCGTGATTTCTAACGTGTTTAATGCGTTTGGTAAACAAATACACAATTTTTTGTTAGAGTCGATATACCAAACTATTATTCGCTTTAATCAAAATTATATCAAATATTCGGTACATTTGTATTATATATTATAATGTATTTATAAAACCTGTACACACCATGAGAATTCAATAAAAACCTACAGCGGACACTTTAAATGCCTTGAATCATTAATTTGGTCTTGTGAATATATAATTTGCAATAGCAGCAGGCATAGCTGCTAGTTATCCTAAATTTGTAAAATAAGATAAAAATAAACAGCGTTTTTATGTATCCTCGAGTATAACATTCAGAGAACTACTGCCCCGCTTTAGAACTTTACATTGCTCGCTCTGCAATACGGCGTAACTCAATTTTAGTAGTTTCAGGATGTTATGTAAACTTCTGTTATTTATTTGGAGACTTGCTGTTCAACTGGATACGATATTCCTATCTGGTTGCTAGTAAATTAATGTTATTTGTATGTTTTGAACTAAAACCGCTGTGCTAGACTTTTGTAATTTATGTGCTGAGGTTTTTATATATTTTATAACTAAACTAAAAATTGTCCATGCAGGAACGGAGAAAGAATCCAATTTTCTGCGGCCAGGCGGCTTGTCGTAAGAGGCGACAAAACAACCCACAGCCAGGTGGTAGAGTATTTGCCCGCCTAGATGGGTACCACCTCTGTCTAGAGTAGGCAGCCATAATTATGTTGAGGTGTGTTCCGGCATGAGTGGCCAGTCTCCCTTTAGAGAGCAGCAGCGCATTTGTATCACCTTTGTTGTGCAACGCCATAGCGATGGTACCGTTTGCTCAGGTGTCTGCTGTCTGCTGACTAGTGCAATAAAAAAACAGGTCTGAGTGAAGCAATTGTTATGATAAATAAGACCTCTGAAGAGACGCGAATAAAGAAGCGTAACGTTGTGTCGTGTTGTGCCGAAATAAGACCCTCTTGCATAATATAACATAGGTATGCTTCTATGGTGGTATCTTGATCTGCTTGAAGTGTGATGCGACATTTTGGACAAAATATCATATCTTTATATGATAATGTTCATACGTAGAGGTAGTTGTAACCAAGTTTGGTATTAAATACTAGAATTATTATGCGTTTATTGTGTAATGAGTACTACAATTTTAGTTTTTTCTGCACGATTTGTATTACAATATGTACTTTTTATATTGTTGGAGTAAGCAGACGGGCTAATGGGCTAACTTATGGGTATGGCAACTAGTTAGAGTCGCTTAATCTGATGTTAGACGGCTTTTATTTTTGAATTTGGTTGGTTGAACCCCAGTGATCCGTATATACATAAACATGTATAATTAAATCCATTGAATACCGTCAATTTTTTCGGTTCTGTGTCTTTCAATCAGATTGATTCAATTTGTTTGGTAAGTTTAATATCAGCATTATAGACATTTGTAACGCCGGAGTTACCGTTAATGAACTGTTAGCTCGAACGGCGACTGGAATTTGGTCATCAATAACTAATACCGGAACACAAATAAAGGTAGTTGCGGCGACATATTCTCGACTGGGGGTTGCGGCCATCCAGACGGGCAAATACCTTCCCATATAACGTATGTCTCTGTAGCAGGGTTAACTTTATATTTAAATCTAACAAGACATAAGTATTGCACGACTTACGCGGAATTGATAAGTAAAATGCATCTATTGAAACCTAGGTATTATAGAACCTATATACATTCACGCATCACATCGTAAACACTGGCCAGTATTCAATACATTTAAGTTGAAGTATAGAATAGTATACTTTTTAATCCTAGATATGATATTTGTGATACATGGCGACATTGTCGCGAGCGTATCTATAGTATATGTATCATGGAATTATTATATTGCATACCATATGATACAACTGTTCCATGACACGTATAGTAGATGCATTGACTTTTTTCGTATCGAATTACATTGAGTGTTCTGTTTGTTCCAGATCTTATCAATAATAACGCTCGTCTCGTCAATAGCAGTACTTAAATAATGCTTCATTCAGAAATATTATTTAACAACAGCTCAATACACTCAATTGATTTGATATTTGCACTGTCTACAATATCTATATCGTCGTATCAGTTTTTATTATCCTTGCTTCTTATGACAGTACTAATTTGGGTAAGTAAACATTTTTAAGACGCGAAGATGACCTTATTACTTATAAAAGTAACATTAACGGAGCCATTATAGCGACAATACAGCTTTTGGTAACAAATTATACAATTTTAGTTTAGATGTTGCTTAATTACGTGTGCGATAAAAATATTATTTTTATTTTAGATAAAAGGCAAAATTTTTGTCCTGGATTTGTGGTATGGCTCTCATTTGACGATTATTGTGTTTTATTGTTTCTTATTCAGTGCAAAATTTATAATTTGCTTCAATGCCAGAAAGTATATGGTCGCCTTTGCAGCGGCTGTAACAACTGTCGGTTACGTAGGTAAATATGAAGTCATTATAAAATTAATACCTTTTTTATTAGTTACTAGACTCACAAGATATACTTAGCGGCATAAATTTGCTTTAAATCCAATTATAAAACTCATAAATTATACTCATCTGCGCCGGAACGGAGAAAGGATACAATTTCCTGCGGCCGGGCGTCCAATCGCAAGAGGCGACAAAACAACCCACAGCCAGGTGGTAAGGCATTTGTCCGACTGGATCGCTACCACCCCTGGTTTAAAGTATGTCGCCATAACAACCCTGTGTTGTGTTCCGACATTAGTGACCAGGCTCCAGTCTCCCTTAAGAGAGCAGCAGCGCATTTGTAGCGCCTTTGATGTTTTCTGACTCTGCAATAAAAAAATCGTTCGCTGGAGTGGTCTGCTCATTAAATGTACATAATGAGACGTGAGTGGATGAAGGTGATATGTCGCATATTCGGTTTTTGCTTTTTTGCGTAGATGAGGTATGGTCGATACAATGACTACAGACCTTGCCATAGAATAAGCATATTAAAAAAAAGAGTTGCAAGTGTTAAGTTCAGTTCAGTTAAATAAATTATAATTGATCTCGATTATCAATTTGAATTATCGACTTATACCTCACATCATGTTATTGTGCAGCATATATCTATACACATTAATGGTACCATCAAGTAAAATCGATACAGTTTACCCAATGAACAGGGATATGAACACTTTCAAATTGAGTGAAACTGTGTGTAGCATAGCTACAGTCTCCATGGATTTGTATAAATGTATCGAGTTGCAACGTTATAATTGTAACGAGTGTAGTAGTTTAGCAATTAACTTGTTGTGTTTAAAATCAGTTTATCTTGATATATTAAAAGTTAGATACTAAAAAGGCATTTTAATGCCGTTCTTTAATATGTAAATTTTTGGGGTATTTATTTTGGGGCCCAATCATATACATATAAATATATTTTAGGTATGACACTTTGCTGCCGTCATTTTTCTGTAGATAGCGTAGTGAAAAATAGACGTGCATACATTATATGCGACTTACAATAATTTTTAGTGTTGTGAAAATAACCTGATAGCACTAGTTGATTTGTGTTTACACCATATAGCTATTCTCCAAAGAGTATATTGAATATAATATAAAGATTATTCTCGAATAGAAATGTCAACTTATGAGCGGAATTGGCGTCATTTGTGGGAAGAGTCAATTTATATTTTAATATTAAAAAATCTGCGGCTGACGCTCACCGAATGCTCTCAGTCGCTTATGGTGAAGCTATGGGTGAAAGAACATATCGTGAGTTGTTTCAACGCTTTTAGAGCGGTGATTTTTACGTAGAAATAGTGGTGGAAGATCAAAAGTTTTTGAACATGAAGAATTTCAAAGAGCATTTGCTCAATGAAGGCTCCTCTCAAAGCCAAAAGGAGGCGATAAAATCACTGCAATGATTATAATCAATTTTTTACAATAAAGCTTTGAATTTTGAAAAAAAAACGGCGTAGATGTATACCTAAATATTATATTATGTATTCTCGGCAATTAATTGTATAAGCTTATAGCTTGCTATCATGTTAATTTTAAAATATAGCGATATAATGAAATATTTAATACAGTTTGAAGAAAATTATAATGATTTTGATTTATTATAGTTATTATGTTATTAGCTACTTTACTTATACAAAACCAAGGAGGCTGTGGCTTTTCTTAGGTAAATGAAAAGCGTGTCAGTTGATTTTACTTTAATTATAAAATACTTAAAATATAGTCAATTGACTAGTTATAATAGTGAATATGTATTTATTATATTTCAGGTGTTTTTACTTACTTTTGCATGACAGTGAACAGCTATTTACATTCTGTGCAACAGGTAAACCAGTTTTCGTATTATTAGTATTTTGAAAATTTGTGAATGTTTTTGAAAATGTACCTACCAGTTATATTTCTTGAGTATTTGTTACATTTGGTTATTTAAAAATTAAGCCTTGAATATATAATTGTACATTATTTCAAAATGTATCATTGTCTGACGCGGCATAAAGCCCTCATATGAGCTTGTTGCAATGACCATATAGTCCATACTTAAAAATATTATTTTACTTTTAATAGATCTATCCCACGGGCTTCGAGGGTAGCGGAAGACACTTCCACTAAGATGATCCATGTATTGGCGGGTTTCATATAGGTTATCTTAATGTATAAAACCTCTTGTCATGGGTTTCCTCCGGATGTTTTCTTCACTCTCAAACAATGACACGTTTGAGAATGGGTCAGAGATTGCGTTACCTACTGCTAAACTACTACACTGAGTACAGAATCTAAACTGTTTTGTTTACAACTAAATTAGGAGTACTTCACAAATTACGTGACACCTATTTCATGATTTTTGACCCCTACCCCGTCCTTGTCACAGCCGGTCACATACGTGAGACTCTTCCCTCCCTAGTGTGGCATCATATTTTGCAATATTAAATCAATTATTAAAATAAAACAACAGTTACGTAATTGGTTTCATTTCCGTTTACATTACATATCACTAATTTAAAACATGATCGTACAGATATAGTGGAAAATATTTTGAAGTTTTACGTTAATAGTTTAGATTTCGTGTTTCAAAGCTAAAATATTTTAGATTTTAAAATTTGACGTCGCAAAATTTAGCATCCCCACCCACCTCTTGTCACGATTCGTGGACCCCCTTCCCCCTCAGTGTGTGACGTAATTTATGGACGCTCCCCTACTTTTTAACCGTTTCAGATGTAAGTATTATTATTAGAACAACTAAACTATATAATACTTTACTAGGGTATTGATAGTTACTCTTGATGCTATCAGAAATGTTATTCCTGGAACAAAGCAATGGATTTAATAATTAAGCGCTTTATAGCGTATTATTCCCGTACGTTTTACGTATGCAAGAGATTCACAACAGTGGATATGGACGGACGAATGTTTGTTTATTCATTAGGAATTTACTATGGGTTTAGTACTTTGCATGTTAGTTGTTTGCATTCAACGTAGAATTATAGATGAAAATGTATAGTTCTACGTGGTAAATAAATTATTCCTGGTAATAAACGTCGTTTACCTTTGGGCCAACCCTTATAACGCCCAGACCAAATAAATTATATAGTAAGTCATTTGTGAAAGATACCTACATATCCAGAATTTAATTCATTCCTTCTAGATTATAGTAAGTAAAAAGTGCTAAGAACTAATATTTTAGTACACCTCTGAAGCTATCTAGATTTCTCTATGTTATAGATAGATAACACCGTAACGCTCATCAAATATACAATTTCAAAAATGCACAATTAGAATATTGTCATGGTAGAAAAAATATGCAGCCTTATCGCTTAAAGCAATCTCTTCCAGGCAACTTAACTAAAGAAATAGTTTAACCTGATATGGCGATGTAGGTTGTCCAGATTATTAGGTTACTTTATATTAATATTCTACAAAGTTGCTTAGCAGCTTAATATATTGTTACATACCGACAAAGACTGCACATTGGCATGTTGTAAAAACGAATTCTTTTATTTACTTCGTGTTTAAACTTTAATAACATCTATTGTTATCGTACTGATTTTATAGCTCTAATTAGTGTTGAATGAATTAATCCCTAGTTTTATTGCATTGCGTTGAAGATTGCCAGATGTGCGTGAACGGGGGCCCTTTGTCGGTATTATACAGTTTAGTATAAAACAATGCCCGAACGGACGGGTGAGGCAGTCAACCGACGACTACAATAGAAGTAAGAGGTTTACGTATTCGACGTATTCTCGATTAGCGATATAGTGACGGACTTTGCGCGTGTTGAATTGCATTGAATCGTGCAGTGTGAACTGGTTGCATCCAGTTTTATTTGTATTTCTTTTATACGTGTTTGTACAGTTCTAATAAACTCTATAGTAATTCCAACTGCATTTATTTTAATTCGAGTCCTGTAGCTCGTAACAGTATATATACGTAAGTATAGACTCTATGATAAATTCATCCAGTCCCAAAGCCATTAAATTGGAAAAAAATCATAAAAACAATCATCAACATATTTGTATGTAAGTAAAACAGGTGCTAGATGATAAATCATATAAAAAGATAGTTGAGACTGCAATATAACAATAAATTGGACTTATGGACTTAATTTAATAGCATAACTTGGAAACATTTTGCACAGTTAGAGCTGGGTCTGGCCCTTCGTCATGTAAATTAATGGGCATAGAATAATTTGTCTATTGAGATGATAGCTAACATAAACTTGAGGAATTTTTAATGTAAGTCGCTTAGACGTTGTCGCGACACACTCATTTGTACAAATAATGACTTAGATGCCGGAACATTTACCATGAAAATAATTAATTGTCAGTGTATGAACTAAGGATATGGAAATTAAATACCCTCAAGTAAGGGTTTTCTATGTTGTTTTACTTGTGTGAGTTTTGATGTGTTATCTGTCACTGTATAACTGGTAACCGGTACGAAACTTAAGTTTAAAATAAATCTACTAATGGCCGGTTCCTATATTTGGAAAGCGGTTACCATCGCCTATGGACATTTGCAACATCAAAGGTGCTACAAATACGATGCTGCTCTCTTAAGGGAGACTCTAACCTGGTTACTAATACCAGAACACAACTCAAGGTTGTTATGACGGCATACTCTAGACAAGGGGTGGTAGCCATCCAGTCGGGCAAATATCCTACCACCTGGTTGTGGGTTGTTTTGTCGCCTCTTACGAAAGGCCGCCCGGCCGCAGGAAATTGTATTCTTTCTCCGTTCCTGCACGGATAATAGATAGAAGAATAATAGAAACTGGCCATGAGGTTGCAAATGTATTTACGAGTATAAGGTCAAGAATTAATAAATGTGTCTTTAACACCTTTTGGATTCTGCACCTTTTCTTCATAGAGCTTTGTCTACACACATTACACATTGCTAGAGGTATTAGACTTTGTTACGACATCAAGTTAATATCAAAGTAAGTTATTGAGCTGTACAGCAAAAAGCTAAAAAGATAGTATGCGAATAAAAAGCGAGGCATGTTTGAAAGCCAAATATATTGTAGCCGAACTTAAAACGAGTGGCCTGAGTGAGAATGGGACTCACACGAGAAGGGTTCCTATATATATGCGATAAGTATGCTAAGTTTTATAAGGTAGATTAAGACATTTTAATTAAAACTACGCTATAACGCTTTTAGACTTGGCATTTATTTTGGGTTACGACTACTGAAAATAGCCGAAACGTCGAAATAATTAAACAATATTCCGCGTTTATTACAACTAAAACGTAGTTTTAATCATGTGTTAGTCGCGAAAACTTAAGAAAATATAAAGACGGTTTGTTAATAAATTGTAAGTATTGATAGAATCCGTCTCGATTTTTAAGTCAAGTTGGCGGCTCTGATCTTCACCTGTCGCTACTACTATGTGAGCGTGCCGCTAAAACCAGTGATTTTATCATTTTTCTTGAAGTTCCATGAATTACTATCTATTAAAAAACTTATAATTTATTCTACCTTCGTTCGAAGAATTTTGTTATTCTACGAACTTCCTGAGATAATTAGCTATAAAATCCAGACAAACATCGGAGTGAAACGCATAGACAGGCTTTTTCATTTTTTGTGCATTGGAACCCTAAAAATGTTGGCTGCGTGTTTCTGTTGTGCTGCCAACTTACCGTAGGTACTCTTATTAAGGAATCGCTGTAAATGTCACTTGGTTGCCAAACTTTGTAAAGTTTCCTGCGGCGGTTCCGCAGTAACTAGTGGCAAGCTTCGGAGTCTCTGAAGATGTTATTCATCATTATAATGATCAACATATTTATACCATTTGCCTTCTATCTAATAAACTATGTTAGATTCATAGAAAACTTATTTAAGTTGTAATAATATTTTAGGATATTGATTAATAATATCACGAATTAATTATTTGTTTTACGGGAACACAACGCTTCTCCAAAACGGATTAAAGGGTTTCACAGATGGCTCTAAAACAGCTCTGAAAAGTTTATAAAACCTATATGACCAGACAGGGTCGCAATTATCAAAAATTATACTTATTCATATTTTTTTTATTTGTTATTTGAAACAATTTCTAGAGAAGTCTTTGTTAATTTTTGAACAAAGTCAAAAATCATAATAAGTAAGTAATAACCGAAGAGGCGACAGATGTTTTTTTTTTGTAATTCAAACGTAATATGAAGAGTTACTATCTATTTCAAATAGGACGGTATAGAGTAATTATTAAATAGAAAATAAACGTCGCGATTCTAAGTCAAAAATGATTATTAGAAATATTTACTTCTTAATAAAGTTTATAATAACGCTACAAGTTACGTTTTTAGGGTTGGATATGTCAGCCATATCGTCTTATTTGAAATACACTTTTTTGTTATTTTTTTATTGCATGAGTTCAGCACACAGGCAGACGGCCCACTTGATGCAAAACGGTTACCATCACCTATGTACATTTAGCAATTAGAGAGGATTAGCTTAATGGAGATAATAAGGACAGTGTCAATGAACAGGTTCAACAAATATTTCAAGTTAATTATGATTATACTTATGTAACCTATTAATCTCTTTAGATCAGATCGTAGTAAGGTAAGGTAAGGTAACTTTTTATTTTACACCAAAGCGGGCACCAAACTGGCGGCTTTATCTCGCTAAACAGCGATCTTTTCCAGCCAACCCTTGGCAGGGATTAATAGGTTTTTAAAACTGACGGTAGTGCAGTCTATAAATAATGAAGACAAGTATACACAGTGCATAAAGTACAAAAACAATATCGTAGAGTTAATGTGGTAGTCTTTTTAATGGCAAGAGTTCAGCAGACAGGCAGACGGCCCACTTTATGGAAAGCGGTTACTATCGCCTATGGACAATTGCAACACCAAAGGTGCTACAAATGCGCTGCTGCTCTCTTAACGGATACTGGAACCTTATCCCTTATGCCGGAACACAACACAACGTTGTTATGGCGGCATACTCTAAACCTGGGGTGGTCGCCATCCAGTTAAGCAAATACCCTACCACTTGACTGTGGGTTGTTTTGTCGCCTCTTACGACAGGCCGCCCGGCCGCAGGAAATTGTATTCTTTCTCCGTTCCTGCACGGATTTACTCGGAGTTACTTTAAGACTTTAAAGTAACATATACAAACACAAAGTAAGAATAGTGCTATGGATGTTTTATTTCCTTAGATAAGAACCGGTTGTCGAGTATTAAGTAACTGTATAAGTTAATTTTAATTAAATTGAAGTACTTCTTGTAACTTTTACTAAAAATATAGTTTACATCACACATCCATTAAAATGTATTTATATTTAGTACGTGTAAACCAACCTTTATAGCTATTTCTTCTATGAACAGAGTTACTCTAAATTATTATTATAAAACTTCCTTGATCTTCTTTGTGTCAGCAATATATGAAAATATGTCTATATAGTATACACAAAATAGTATGTCTGTATGTCCTATAATATATAATATAATATCAGCCCATAAATGTCCCACTGCTGGGCTCGGGCCTTCCATTATAGGGGGAACGGACAGTATACCCACCACGCTTGTCCAAGGTGGCTTGGCAGGTTTGACATATCGGTTATCACAATGTGCAGGTTGCATCACTATGTTTTCCTTCACCGTTGTAAGCACGTGGTAATTGTAACAATATGCACATTAGGTCAGAAAACTGACTAAGTGGTGCATGCGTTCCGCTCAGGATCAAACCCGCGCCTTTGAGTCTGGGACGCGTGCGCTAGCCATTGCTCTACCACGACTTTTGTTTGTCCTATTTAGATGATTTTAACGAAAACTCCCACAAAACTCCTGGACCATACGGAAAATTCACATAAACCTTTGTTAAAAGCCCAACAGAGGTATAATCTCTTCGTTTAAAATTCATAATCCTTCTTACTTAAACCGAGTACGCGGCAAATAGACAATGCATTTATTTATGTATCAGGCGTATGTTTAATTATTGCAGTGGTGTATTTTTATTACATTTGTGTGGTTCTCGCGCGGGGTGTTATTCATTTAATTTTCAACATAATGACGTCATAAATTAGGTTACAGCGTTATCTTTTCCCCACTTTGGAAATTAAACAGGGTTTTTTGGACGTCCTCTCAACCCTCGCATAAGTGCTGAGTTTAAAGCTTTTTGAAATGTCCCTAAAATACGTTAAGCTTTTAATGGTGTTTTTGTAAGTTTATTAGGTTTATGAATAAAATAAATACCTTTTATAATTATAATTGTATGTACATATGTCTTACATAGTAGAAAAAAATGTGTTTGTGTTGCGTATATAGTCTTATACTGTTTTTACTAAATGAAAGTGGGTTTAATATTATAGAATAAAATATACTTTATTGAATAACATTAGATATAGTTCAAGAGACATAAGTGCAGAAAATATTAGGCGGTCTTATCACTAAAAGCAATTTCTTTCAGATTAGATAGATTAGATAAGATGATAGTAAAAAATATATATAGTCCACAAGTCCAAAGTATCCCATTACCGAGTTCTGACTAACCCACTTTTAGGAGAATAGACATACCTGTGTAAAACAGACTGGTAGAGTTCACATATCTGGTGACCTCAAGTGAATTATGTGTCCTGGTGTCAGAATATATATTACACAGTCTTGGATAAGCGTATCGTGTATAGACATTGGTTGTTATTTTTCTATTGTATAGTAATTTTATTGAATTTTTATTCTTTAAGTTTTAAATTTATACTTAAATCTCAAGCGAAATACTAGCTACACATTTGTCTCGCTATATTTTTTTCGTATTTACATACGTAAGTAACTTTGAAGAGCATACTTCACTGAAGTCCTGCTAATGTCTTCGAATACATATAAATAACACCATGAAGGTTATAAGTATTACGATATTAGTACATCTTATACCAAAAAATACTGGAGATGTTTTCTCCAAGAAAACGAAATTATATAGTTCCAACGTTTAAATCGTTTTCTTGAATTTAACGACAAATGCACTCAGTCTCCCGATTGCTTATCAAGCTTTCATTCCTTCCCCGTTGCAAAAGTTTATTTATGTCTTATTTTCATGTCTCTTTTACAGTTCAACTTTGTTTATTATAAACTACAAAGTAAACAGTTGTCTTGTAGCCTTGTTTATTTCTTCTAATTTAAATTAGTCAAAGGAATTGCGTAAACTTCATACTCACCATAGAAGATTGTACAGTCGTGATATGAAAAGGTTTGTCAAATTTTAAATTGATTCATTTAACGTTCCGCGAGCACATGTTACCCTTTCAAACTAAGTCACAGAACAGATTGGTTTGATATTATATTGAAAAAAATAGGGTACAAATTAATGAGATATAGCGCCCCAGGCGAAGCTGTCCGGTCCTTGAAAAAGATTGTCATGTAGGTATTAAATGCAACTTTTCCCATAAATCCGTGATCTCCAACCATGACGTGGGGTGACCCTACCCAATTTCGTCTCCTTTGCTTGGTCACCCTTCAGTTAAGATGAAATTACATCTGATAGAAAGTTCCTACCCTTATCTGTTAGTGATTTTACGAAAATACACTATTTTATCATACGGTAGAAGTAATAAAAGAAATTGACAAAGTAATTACTTGTCCTTGAATAAGGGTGATTTTGTATCTAGTTGAGTATCTTGGAAGTTTTATTATAACAGAGCTATTGTAAGAAAACAGGCCCTTAACTTTTGTTATCTTAGAGAAAGTTATTATGTAAAGTACGTATTTTTATGCGTAAATAAAAAGCGGTGCTAGCTTATGCGAGAGATTAATTAAATTAATTCCGAAGTAATGGAAATCCAATATTACATCCACGATGAAAAAATAATAAGCACATTGTTTGTTTGCATGTAATTATATAATAACAAACTTTAATTACGTTTTGTAATTTATTAAAACAATAAAGGAGTAGTGAAGAGTTTTTAAATAGTAAAGTACAACAAAGTAGTAAAATAGTCGTAAATAGTCATAAAAGTAAGTAGCTAAGTTATTTGACACAAATTTTGGATTAGTTGAGGTCTATTCTCAAGAACCTTATATAAGACCGTGAAAAGGAATAAATTAATAAACCTAAAAATATACAAAATAACATACATTCACAATTATGTATTTGTAAGGATATTTAGTTATATTAAATCATAATTATAATAAAGTATAATTGAGATATTCTAGCTGTAATTATGAACACGTGTATTCCTTTCAACAGACTACAACATTGTCTAACTAAGCAAGAAAGAAAGAAAAGTTTTATTGGATGTAGACAGAAAATATAATACACGTATAAGACATTGTACATAAAAAACAATTACAATAAAAAAAACAGTAACTTTATGTTTTCTATTTTTGCTGTCGTATAGCAGATAGATAAACGGCCCGCCATGGTTGAAAGTGATTATCATCACCTATGGACATTCACCTATGGCAACACTACCGGTGCTACCAGCGTGCACTCCTCACTTCAAAGTAAGGCCTTTTGTGATTCACTACTTTAAATTGCAACATTCTTTATAAGTATTCGGAATATGTTCATATAACATTAGACTTTAACGTCCCACTGCTGGGCTCAGTCCGCCATTGTTGTCTAAGGTTGAAGTGGTGGTTTTCACAGATGGATTATCTTGATGTTCAGATTTCCTCACCATATTCTCCTTTACTTCTGAAATCGTTATTAATATATTGGACTGAAAAATAACCTAACACATACACGTTGTCTGATAGGATTCCAATTCACAACAAGTAAAAAGAAACTTTAAAATACGCTAAAAGAATGTTCATTCTTTTATATTTTGATTTGTTCGTAGGTCTGTGTAGTCCTCTCTGTGGATGTGTCTAAGTACCTACATGTAGTTAGTATATATACTTGTATATGCGTCATAACTTCATTCCGGCCTCATAGCCTTAATGGGAGCACTAAGGCTAAGCATCCATTGTACTATTACTTATTAGATTTATTACTATATTTAAATAAATCTCTTATTACTAATAATGAACTATAGCTACCTTAGAAAAAGATGGTAGGGTATTACGAAGGAGAAGCTCGTGGCCCAGCAGGGAGATATTTGTGTATTGAATATATAATATTCAATCAGTTTTTTTTTGAGGCGAGGGAAAATGTCTAACCGATTTACGCACTCTCTGGGCCGTCACTAGGAAACGGCACGCATCCGCAGGGGGCGGTAACGCTAGCAATTGTATGCTTTATTTGCGCTACGTCCGCGATGGATTACACAGAGGAGTGTGGAGACTCCGAGTGATACCGCACGGGTGAGCAACCTCAATACCTACTAAAAACCCCCTCCTCCCTGTCGACCCTGCGCTTTTGTTTGTGATGGAAAGACTGAGATATAGAACATAGTTACGCAACAGTCGATCCAGCGCATTAAAGTGCCTGAAGTGTGCCCTGGGAGAATACACTCCACTTCGAGACGGGGGTAGTTGTTAAATCCCTTGATTTACCTAGTAGCTAGGGGCCCCCTCGTTCCGGAACCTAACTCAGGGAGGGAAGTAATGCGCGTACCTGCCTCTCTGGGTGCCAGCTGAAGGCCGGCGACCTCGAGAAGAGACCGTAGCACGCGCAATATTCAATCAGTTAGATCAACCCTGCGCAATGGGTGCGAAGAGAAATGTTCAACGTAATCTGTTAGTTCCGTTATCCCACATTTATCAAGCACTACCCGGAGATTTGAGAATATATTTCACTATTCTTCCGACGTAAGGTAGTATGCGACGCGGAAAATTGTTTAACATAAAAACGTGGTTTATTTCAGAGCTGAATATTTCTCTGTACATTTTCTAAGGTATATTTATTTTCCTCGTGACATGTCAGTATCTAACAACTGTGAAAAGGGTATGACTTTATTAGTTATATATCCGTCGTATGTCTGTTTTTGATTGGAGAATATTATTCCCAATTTTGTGTTTACTTCGCCGTCCCATTGAGTTAAAAAATAACGACTTATAAATACATTTGGGCACTTCTTTCTTTTCATCTTCTCCCAATAATTTGCGGTCAGGACAATATAGCTTTAACTTCCATACTTCTCTGTTCAGGCATTCGGCCTCTATTACACCAGAAATCATTACGTCATCTTTCACATATCCATCTATCTGTCTCTTAGTGCTACCTTTACTTTTTCAATCTTTTAATTCACAATTTTTGTCAGATGATTTTCATTATTCGTTATTGTACAGCCTTGGTCTTTTTCTTAGGCATTATGACAATAATTAGCTTTCTGTTTAGAAGTACCTATAACTTATTTTATTAATAGAATAAGTGCTAGAGAAAAATTACCTCTTAGTTCTAAATCCTCCAGGAAGGTTATAACGTCAGAGTATAAACATCTTAGTCTTGGCTGAAGGTCAACCCAATTAGGTTAACCGTGAGGAACGGCAAGGGAACTGATGTTCTACCCGCTATAAATAAACAAAGTGGAATGAGAGTGTTAACACAAATCAAATCAATTTATTGTCAAAAAAATTACACAGAAATAATGCTTTCATAGGTTTCGCACAGGACTAGCCTGTATCACATATGAACACATCTGTAATATATGTATAAATCTGCTAGATTTGTCAGTTTTCTGATCTAAAGTGCATATTTTTACAATTATCATGTGCTGACAGACATAAACCTACACATCAAGATAACAATGCATGTTTAGGTATTTTCTCTATTCCCCCATAATTAACAGGCTCTATCCCAGCAGTGATCTTAAGGGATGGTGCTAATTCATATACTACATCAATAAGCAGTGATCCATCAAATTGCTCATTAGTGTCATAATAGACCTATATCCTACGGCAATAAGAATCGATGTTCGATGAGAAAACTCTACGACATGGAGCAGGGCGGGCGTGTCGCATTTATCAAGTATACTATTGCGGGCTTCTGGGCAATGAGCCGGCGACTGGGGTGACAATGGTTTATGAACATTGTGAGATAGAATTTCTAAACAGTCCTACATAGTCTATGCTGTCTGGGCAAGAACTATCCCAAAAATTTGACTTTCATTTCTTTTTTATTTCTAGATTTCAGTTTTAAAAATTAATTGCGTACCTACCTATAAAAATAAATCTGACGTTTGTTTTATCCCATAAACGTTATATACTTCCTACAAAATTTACAGTGAAAACTTCTTAACAATAAATCTTAAAAACCATGAGGGACTATGATAACCTATATCATAGTCCCTCATGGTTTTTAACCATGGTCTCATTAGTACAGGATTCTATCAAGAAATTAAAAGTATTTGCACAACACACCTTCCATTATCTTCCATTATTATCCAGGAGCCTTAAGAACAGACGAGCGTGCATGACAAGAGCTGTGAATGTCAAAGAAGCAAGTGAGGTGTGTAAGAATAAGCCTAAATGGCGCTCCGTTTTTCGTGCCTACGCCGCAAGGGACCTGGCGTGAAGTTATGTATGTATGTATATATTTTTAATATAAGTGCGTTACTCTCAAGTGTTCGGGGCATCTTCTAATATGATTAAGAACAGAATAAACAATGGAACTTTCGTTTACGTACTTTACTTTGCTCGTAATGTAGCTACAATATCTACATTCTCGTATACCGCGGGATCAGATTACAGGGACCACAGAGTCGTGCAGTAGTACACGTACAAAATAGTGTTGCCTATTTTTGTTTATCTTTTTGGAACTCTGTAATAATTTTGGCAAAAATGAACCACTTACAAAATCGTTATGTTCGTTCCTTTGTCTGTATTTGTAGTTCAATTGTTAATTTTTCAGATAATATTTCGTCTGTATGAATACAGTTTGACAATCTGGTGTAATCTATATGCCGCTACGTAGTGTTGTAGTAAAATTGTGAAAAATGCAAAATTAATTATTATTATGACTTTTTTTAATGAAAGTCATAATAATAATTAATTTTCCATTTTAACTCAATATGATAAAAGATATCCGTTTTCTATCTCGTAAAACAGGCCCCTTCCTAATTTATTACTATGATGGAAATAATTCTGAAAAGATGAGGTAAATGAGCATAAAAATAATTTTATTGAAAATAAGTTTGAAGCAAACCTGTTAATGCATTTTTGAAATTTTCGTTCTTTTCCATAAATGATGCATCTTAGTGATACTTTTGTCTTTATTAAGGAGAAGACACTTTGTTCATGTGTTCTTTGTTAATTTTCGATTAAATTCCTTTTTTATGATTCTGTAGCTAAACGGAAAAAACTGGGACATTGATCACTTCTATGGTACATTTAATTATGCACGGGCTGACACGCTCTTGGTCGATAATTTATATTTTCCTATACTCATATAATATTAAAAGAAAACTTATCTATGATATATATACTCCTACACTAAAAGTTTCCTCAATTCTTTGAAAATGTACGGTTTTATACAATTTCATGAGTCCTTTTTCATACTCCGAATATTGTACGTATAAAGCGTGGGCGCCTTAGTCAATGTTGCGTGGAGGCACACCACCTCTCACCAACAAAAGAGAATGAGCCAGACGACTTTAAAAGCTTCTGAAAAGAAAGCGTAGGTCTTTTAGATGAAACATATTCCATTTGAAAGTCAGTTTACAGTATAATAAAGGACTGTTTTATACACTGGAATATCTACACTTAGATCTTAAACAATATACGATTTTTGTATTGGATACAATCTATAATATTGTTACGAGTACGGGACTCGAATTAAAATGCCGTTGGAATTATATTATTTATTAGAATATATTAGAATTATTAGAACTTTACAAACATGTAGAACACAGGTACAAATATAACTGGATACAACTAGTACAAACTGCACGATTCGATAACACGCGCAAAGTCCATCACTATACAGCTTATCGACTGTACGCATCTTGATTGTATAATAAACGTCGCTTGACTGTCTCTCCCCTTCCACCATTCGGGCATCGTTTTATACTAAACTGTACAATACAACAATCGACAGCGTGGACTGAAGTTTCCAAGAAAACGTAATCTGCACACCTGCGGCCTTAAACAAGTACAATAACAATAGGCTATTGTCTAATTACACATTTTAAACACAAAATAAACAAAAGAAGTCCAAATGCGGGAAAGGTGATAAACCAGGTGTGCATTCACTTTGTCGGCGTGTAACAATATTATAAAATTTTAAACATGCTTTATCTGTACATTGAAGTATTAAAAAAAAATGTGTGTGTGCAGTTCACACGGAGCAGAAGTGAAACTTCAGAGAATATACTCACAGATAATTCTACTCTAAATTTTATTAATATAAATATAATTCCTTTCGCCTACATCCGGCAACATATTTAAAATCTAAATAAACTTCTTAGGTATCACTTTCAATTTTTCACTGTTCTAGTCTAAAATATATGATTATCAGTTTTATATCGATCCTAATCGGACCTATGTTTAATCATTGGTTAAGACTAATGACCGTGAAAGCCAATAAGTTGACTGTCTAATCTGTGCTGTCCGATGTAAACTCGTATCTCATTCTCTCGTAAGCTTATTCCTATAGATTTGTGTTTATCTCTTTTTAGTGTCGCTTTTTTGTTTCATCGAGTTTCAAATCATAATTATTCTAAAGAAGTTTCACTTCAAAAACATCTGGAATATAGTCTATATAAATGATGGAGAACATGATGCAATTTTATTTGACTTCCTGATAAAAGTCAATTGCAATGTGATTTTTAACTAATTGATAGCAAATTTTATGTAATAAACTGTGTATTATTTTTAGCCCGGGAATTTTCCTAGGAGCAGTTCGGGTGCATAAAAATTTGCTTATTGCAACATATTTAGTTTTTACAAAACGATAACATTTTTTTAAGGCTGCGTTACTTTGTGTCCGGGAAATCTCGCATGAATTTCAAGTCCAGCATAGACGAATTCGCGGGCATGTCCTAGTATTATATAAATTATACATACTTCATACAATATAAAATACCTTTGCAATATGAGCCAAATTTTCGTGTTAATAATGTGAATATCTTGTTCAATGGTATATTATCTCGGTCTTTTTTCTTGAAATATTTTTCTACAAATTCTTATTAGTGAAATATAGTAAAAAGAAGAGAAGAATTTTATTTATATAACAAAACTTATAACATTTACAGACAGTACAATAAAAATGTCAATCCTTATTACAAGGCAGCCAAATGTGCATTAGACCACGCACAGTTGCAAAGTTAGAAATAATTTTAATATTTAACGGTGCAGGAACGGAGAAAGAATACAATTTCCTGCGGCCGGGCGGCCTGTCGTAAGAGGCGACAAAACAACCCACAGCCAGGTGGTAGGGCATTCGCCCGACTGGATGGCTTCCACCCCTGGTCTAGTATGTCACCATAACAACATTGATATGTGTTCCGGCATTAGTGACCAGGTTCCAGTCTTTCTTAAGGGAGTAGCAGCGTATTTGTAGCACCTTTGGTGTTGCAACTGTCCATAGGCGATGGTAGCCGCTTTCGATCAAGTAGGCCGTCTGCAATAAAAAAAAAATGTCCATCATTTTGAGTGACAGAACGCTAGACAATATGTATGTATAAAAAAATACATCTCAAAGACGACTAGTTTAATAATGTGTTAATACTATACAAACGAATCTTTGTGACTTAAATTACGAAGTGCCTTAAAATATTAATACTTAACCTAAATTTTTCCTTGATAATATTTCTTTTGTGTCATTGTCACCTTTAATTTTATTTTTTTCGGAATTTCTCTTCATATTTTAAAGAATGTTAAATAAGACACATTTAATCCGAAATTCCAATTGCTTGTAGCAAAATATCTGATACAGACACGATAACATCGCCTCGTGACGAGACATGATGAAATTATAAAGGTTTCGTTTTTCCATTTGAAAATGTAAGTGCTCCATCTGGCATAATGTTGCAGTTAACAACTGTCACCTAAGGCGTCTTGATTGTAGCGTTATAAATAACGCCGTTACTGATTAGCTCTATTCGTGTATACATACGCTATTTGTCAATATTTAGCGTCATTAACAATTAAGAACAATATTGCACCAGAAATAACGCATTAAAGCTATCACTCAACTCACATTACCAGCTATCACTAACACTATCCATATGGAACAATATAATAAGTATCTCATAGTCACTAAGTCTGAAAAGTAAATCTAACTTAAAAGAGTACGATTAAAACTTTCCAAATTCTGAAGAAATACATCTTTGGTGTTGGTCCACAAGGAATCAGGGGAAATGGCTTAACCCATCGATAAGGGACATTAAAGTCTCATAAAACGGTGTTGATAGAGTTTATCGGGAATGAAGTAGGTATTATTATGTTATAAGCTGTATAAAGAGTAGATTTATTACAATTTTACGGGATACTGTAAGTGCAAGATTTGTATATAAAGCTTACCCAAATGCTTTTAATGTCTTGAATTCAGATATTAAAAATATTAGACACTGGACAGTGAGTAGCTGATGGGTCTATCCAGAATCAAAGAACCAACCTTTGATCCTATAAAAATGTGGACGATGATGCTGGGTTTGAACAACAATAAAAATGTCATAAAGGATATTGAGGGTTAATTTTGAGTTGAGTGGTGCTGGTTACCCCATTGGATGGAATGACGCACCACTGGCGAGTCCATGGCTCTATTGCAGACACATCAATATAATTAATCAATATAAAATGTACATAGATTAGGTATGGTTTTTATAAATTCAGTAATAATAATAAAGGCCCATAAGTGGCCGAGTACTTGGCTCAGATCTCTCACTTGAAAACGGATAGTATAGCCGCCACGCTTCTTTGAGGTAGATTAATGGGTTTGACACATCGGTTATCTCAATCTGAAGTTTCATTACGACTTATTCATCTACCGTTAGCAGGTAGTAATTGTACCAATATGATTAAATAACATGTCCATGTTATTTTTAGTATATCCAAAAAACAATCAAAGAAATCAAGCTTTACGTATATGTAAGCTCCCGGGGCTGTACCAGCTCAGGCAGGCTTTATTCATCAGAATTCCTTATAGTATGGCATGAATATGTGGGTATATTTATGAAATTTACATTTTTTTATGTCCAACAACTTTACTATTATATATTTGTCGGAGGGAAGATATAAATCGGATAATTGTTGATTGGATTTATAACGCACAATATTATTTGTTTACATTTGAACTACTTTTAAAATTCTTAATTCTATTTTATTTGATTTGTTAAATGTTTCTATAACTTAAAGATCGTTCTAACCTAATAAAAGTTATGAATATTGTAATTTAATAAATGACCAATGAGAGCAGAGCAATATGGCGGAGCGGGGTCAGACGCCCTCTATACTTTGGTAGCATCTACTCCGGTAGACTGAGGAGTTTTTGTGGCACATTTGGTTGATGGCAATAGGTCGAGTTGGACCATGGAGTATTTTAAAGAAAGTGTTAAGTTAAGAAGTATGAGCGGTGCCCTGAACTATGTTAAAATGTCTTTTAAATCTAAATTAAAAGTGCATAAACCGTGGCTATCGTGTTTTATGCTCGCATTTTACCCTGATGACGCCCACTTAACCTGCAATAACTAAAGGAGATGTCGTGAGAACGAGGCCGTTCTCCGACATATTTATATTTCAACTAAATAGTGTTTCTATTTCAGAAATGACAATTATCACTCTTAAAATTAATACTAATTATGTTATAATTAACTTTGAATAAGGCAATGGATAGCAATTCGTCAACAACTTGGTGCGCCGGCGACCATTCCCAAGAAGCGATTTCTCCTCTCCTCATGTATAGCCGCCTCGCCTCCATAGACACTACTCTTCGCTAGAGTGACATTGACAACATATCACTTTTAACAATAACATTTCTATGAACCTCATGCATTAGCGACGTACAATTACATTACATTAGTGAGATACAATTTCTGCAAAAAAGAAATACCCAAAAATGTCGACTGCTACAACTGCAATTAATAGAGCAGAATTGTATGAAATCGATTGGTTTAGTATTGTCGTTTTCCGGGCAAATACATTTTGTCTTTCTATACGCGAACAGTCTTGGAATAGATAACCAAGATTCTATTAGAAATTCTCTTCAACTACATGAAAAGGTTTCTTTTATCGCGGATTCCGGTCAGGCGTAATCTCAAGCAGCGTCGAATGAATAAAATATGTCAGATCACAAAGGCGAGGTCTATGCGTGTTTGTGACACAGTTACGCGTGTGTCGCGTGACTGCCTTATTATTTTCGCAGAAAGAATTGACCCATATTCCTGCAAGTTAATAGGAACATCACTTAGAGATCGTTCAATATACTTTATATTATTCTTACTACTAATACAAATGTAATATTGCCTACTTCTACCACTTCTACAGAGTTCCTGTCACTTTAAAGACTATTGAATATAAATAGCTTAAGTCCTTAAAACCAGATGTTTCCAAAGTAAGGTAGAAAATGTATCAGCGTCTGGGTTTTAAAATATTACTTTAATATTTTTTTATTTATTTATTATATAATAATTTAAGTTAATACTTTAATTTTAATAGTATTTTTGGAGTTCTCACTAAAGCTGTTATAAAATTGTTCGTAAGCGCGGTGATCACTTACCACCAGGTGTGCGGTCGCCTGTTTAATTCTCTAGCAATAAAAGTAAGTAATAGCAGATGATATTATTTTGTTCGTACAAATATGCGTAGGTGTCGTTAAAGCATTGATACTTATCGAGACAAGAGAAGAGTATGAAGATAATGTTGCCAAACAGTTATCTTTTTTTATGTATGGCTCTGCATGATTGTTGGAGGCATGAATATGCAAGTGTTTTAAATAATCTTTAAGCAAAAAACCTCACCAAATTAAAGGTCTTTGATTAATGTTAAACGAGGAAGATCATGTAGTAGCTAGAGGATATACGTATCATAAAACAGGTATTTTCAAAAATACACAAATCCTAAAAAAGCAATATCTTAATAACTATTATTGTCTCGAATATTAGTTTCGCTAATCAGATAATCTTTAACAAAAGCAGATAATTCTTCTTACAACAAACAATATTTTACAGCAATTGGTGACTCTTTAACTATTGTGGAAAACGGAACTCTATAGTAAATCATCGCTTTCGAGCCCTTACCATGTCAAACAATCATCTAAATGTAAAATAATGAGTCAGATTTAATATTGATTAAATTACTTAGTTCACAGCAGCGAGGCACAGTTTCGAGTTTAAGCCGAGGCGTGGCGTCACGTTTTTAATGTCCATTAAAGCGCCCCAGCAATTATAGGTGGTGCAGGCTTATCTTTATTAAGAGGAGGATCCTCTAATGAAGCCTCGCCGTAACTGTATATAGTTTAGCCCGAGTATGTACAATACATTTACGTTGCTTTTTTAGCGTGTAATGTGTTCTCTTTTTGAATATGAAATGAGGGGTATTAAGCTCTGATTATGCAATCTTCAATCTATGTTTGCTACATAAACGTGGAAAGTACTGATAATTTTTTAGACATTGTGTTCTTTCCTTAAGTTTATGATAATTTTATTAATACCGTTTCGTATTTTTTTGTAATGAACTATATGTACATTACATCAAAATTCGACCCAATTTTAACATATTGTTACGTACCAGCGGGGGTACGCACTGATGGAATGGAAGAAAACACCAGTTTTTGACTAAGAGCTTTTATTGACTTACACAGCCGCACGTTGTACCTCTCTGCAGGGTCGCCCTATATGCACGACCAACGATGCACAGTTCCGACGATAAGTTAACACACCCTCAATACCGTTGCCGATATTGCGTAGACTACCTCCGATACTATAGTAGCTCGCTTCTGATTCCTCTCTCGAACTACGCTACACACCTCCTTCACATATCTGTCCACAAATCTTGTCACTAAATTAACACTTAATTCGTTTCTGTCTTCTATTAACCTTCTCTTCCAACTCTTTAGTATCGCATTTGAGACGCTTCACCGTCTTGGACTGAACTCAACTCTAAACTGCTCGGTAGGCGCGTCTTATACTGTTTATATACCCGGTAGAATTTTCTAGAACCCATCTATCTCTGTCTCTTCCTTCCCGAACTTTCTTTTCGGGAACTTTCGTTTATACATCTATCCCTTTCTAACATCCATCTATCTCTTTCTTTCGTTCATCGTCTATGCTTTCCAACATCTATCTATCTCTGTCTTTCGTTCATCGTCTATCTCTTTCTAAATATATCCGTACTTGTCTTTTCCTTCTAGATTGTTCTAGTTTTTTCCAAAAGTTCTAAAACTAACTAGATGTTCCATCATCATTCGCCACAATATTATTCTAAACAAGAATCAAATTGAAATGTATCCCATTATCTATTAATAGTTCATGTGTGTGTCAGTAAACTAACCTAACTGATTGGACCGATTTTGATGATTTTTTTGCGTGTATGCATATTCGAGAATTTCTTAAATTCACAATGGTAAGTGAGGTTACAAGCGGGCTCCAGGATATTGTATTTACTGATTTAAATCGACAATTGTAAGTTGGTGCTGCAAGCCAGACATCGTCGGTTGGGCCCGCTAGTGTTTATATACATTGTAAAAAGCAGTTTTTAAGAATGTATTTGTTCTATTATTTTTCTTATTTAAGTAGAGTATTATAGATTTTATAAATTTATTTTATTAATTTTGGAATTTAGGGAATAAAAATGATGTGTTTCTCTGAATAGACAAAGTTTTATTCATGTTAGTACCTACATACAATTAGGTATTTAAATGTACACTAAATAACATTATATGCACTAAGCCTTTCTGAAAAGACAAAAAACGACATTCAAAGTTAATTCACATAAAGTCCTTTTTACATAATATTAAAACTGTTATTTAATGCTAATCACTTATCAAAAAATTATTTTTGTATCCAGCGTCGTTCGTAGGTTTAACTATGTGTCACTTAGGTCGCGTTCCACTCAAATTGTCACACACTGTATTATTGAACATTTATAGATGCGTTCTCTGGGTAACAATTGTTAATTTATGGTAGGAACGATTTACGTGAAAATGGAGAATTAGAATAAAATATATAATATTATATTATTATGAGATATAACAAACCAATCAAGAAATAGTTTGAATTTAAATTGAAAACTTCTGATCGTTGAGGTATTTCTATTGAGAGATTGAACATTTCTTTCGTAATAAAGTTTCCTAGGAATTTCAAGTAAGTCGTTTAAAGTCGAATACCACGAGCAGTACTTTGTAGACCAGATTGTTGAGCGTACCATTTTTATTAGAATTCTAGTCTTTAATATTTTTAGTACGCTTTTATGTGATGTCACGTGAATTTACTTAAAATTTAATCAGAGCACCGGTAGACCTACATAAAATTTCCGCACTCATGAATTTGATCACAATTTTGAAAAGAAATAAAAAAACATTTTTTATTTTTCTCTAAATAACAAATTTATAAAAAGATCTGATGGGTGAGATTGTGTCTGAAATATGTAATTTTTAAACAAATGTGAATAACAGGTCACCAGTGGTCCACCCCATAATACCAAGAATAAAGGATACTTATGATTAATTTAAACAAGTAATTAAGATAAGATAACCTTTTATAGTTCTACATAACATGAAAAAAGTATACGGTAGAGACAGTATAGGTAAGTCTTAGTTGAATTATAAAAAAAATATCGTAGAACTTGTTCATCACTTCTTGGGATTTCAATTTTAAAGCTAAACCTAGATTCTTAACCTCTGATCTATAGTGTACCGCCGTATATAATCCTGAATGCTGTACCGTCGTTAGTGGCTATGTTTCAGTGTAACTTCAAGGTTCGTAGCACGGTAGTAACTTGGTGTTGTAAATGTTCGTGGGCAACGTTAACCACTTTTCATCAGGAGGACCATCAGGCTTTCTGCTGTATTCCAGCTATAAATTATTTTGCCGAGATTTCTACAAAATTTCAGATATTAGCACATATTTGAAATTAAATTTACTTATCAACATCTTTCAAGATGGCGCTTTGGTTCTGCTCTGACAAAGCACTCGATAGCAGTGGGAAAGCAATAATTTCTAGTGCAGGTGAGGTTTGGCTTTAATCCAAGAGTTGATAGGTCCCCATAAACCTAAAGTAATAACCAGTAACTGCTATGCAATTAATTTTATGTGAGGAATTAATGCAAGCTGCACTATGAGAGTCGGGCGCTTAAAATGGTTGGTAAAACGACTAAGTTGGGTTTTGAAACCGTGTTGCAACTGTCAAGCTAGGTACTATCGCATTTATATGTACCGGGTGTGATTCAGATGACTAGTATTCTAGTATATTTGTATATACGTGTATCAAATAACAGCCTAGAAAGGCAGATCTGGGAAACTTTAAATATACCACAAAAAAAGACAAAACCAAAATTTTGAAAATTCCAGCCCAAGAAGAGACAACTTCTTCAGGAATATCTTGTTGCTTCAAATTGGATAAATAAATCTGAAAATCGATCTTCACGATTCCGTAGACATTTTTAACATATCCGTCTGTACGGCTCTGTAGATACAGATATTATGTCACAGTAATTTTCTTCACATACTTCTGGATCTGGTAATCAATTATGTTGGAATACTTAGTCTATATCCCACTACACAGTGTTGTAATGAAATCACGGTGAAAATATGAAAAGAAGTTATTAAAGGTTGAACATTTTTTCAGTCATAGTGAGATTGTTAGTGAGAGCTTAAAAAATTATAAAAATGTTTCTTAGGAACTTCAATCAATAGCAATTTCAATCAATAGCAGATATATTAATTAGCTTCCAGTGGTAAAAGATGTCCCATCGTCTTTAACATTAGAGCAACGAACTAGAAAATTTTGAAAAATCTATGAGGTAGATCTTAAAACTACTCTCAACAAAAATTAGTTTGATTAACATCCCTTGAGTACTAGTTCATGAGACATTTTATTGTAATTTCGTAATATGCCTTTTTTGGGTTTTGTCACCTCTAGGGAACCTCACAACTTGTAGGCAGATCAACCCATGGGCCATTGTAATCGTTGCAATAATGAACGAGACCCACGAACTGAAAATAGTTTGAAATTAATTAACCCTGTGGAATTATTCAACATTTTTATGTCAACATTAATTTATCACCGGGTACTTAATTACAACAGAATAATACGCGTATTCCTTTATATATAAAGAATGCGCTATACTCAGACGAAATAAAGGGTAGTCGGAGCCTACGCGAACAAAAGTGTTAGAAAGGGTGACGTATTTTTTAAAAGTTGTATGTATAATAAAAGGTAAAGTAAGTAAAAGTAAAAGGTACTACACCTACCTATACATACACGTGGATTACGTCATCCATTGGAAACTATTCCAACTTTATCTATATCAATTAGATTACTTAATACTGAGTTCTCATAACGTTGGTTCATACGGCATCTTATTTCAAAATCGGCATTCTTAATTCCATCACTGGGAATTCGAGTTCCATATTTTTATTAATGGTGATTATGATATAAGGGTTATAAAAAGTCGGCAGCCCAATTGAGTATCGATAACACGTATCCATATCAGTGACCTACATTTCCTGCGATAGTACTAAGTCTTTGACTCGACCGATTTCAATGAATAAATCGAAAATATCACCGATTACGTTTCTAGGAAAATTTGAGTGGTATATATTTATTTATGTGTTAAAAGAACGAGAAAAATTTTGAATATGTGATAATTGTTTCCTCCTTCTAGCTTTTGAACTAAATACGTAGCGAAGAGCTGAGAAAAAGTCCAAGACTTTTTCACAATTTTTTACCTGTTGATATATCTTCGATCTCTGGAACTTTTTTCTTGTTTCCTCGTTTATTTCAAATTTCCTTTTTTCATCTGCGGAGGTTTATTTCCTATTTGCCTTGTAAGCTACTTTTTGTTATTATCGCCGCCAGTCCCCAAATAAAATAACATAATAATAATAAATAATTATTGACTATCAAAAATTTTACATTTTTTTAAAAGTGTATAAAGACATTTTTTTATATAAAAAAATAACAGTATTCTTTTACAAAAATTCATCGAAAATAAAATACATATTCAATAAAAAAATATAAAATCTGGCTGATTACCGCCAGCGGGGCCTGGGGTCCAAACTACCAGTGGTTAGGGCTCCAAAGACAGGAACCTTCTCACAATTCGTGCCGTGTCCAAGAGTGCTGCCTTCTGTATCTGGCCCTTCACCCAGCTTCCCAGCGAAAGCCTCTAGATGACGGTCGAGGCTTTTCGCTTTAAGACTTTATCCGTGCAGGAACGGAGAAAGAATACAATTTCCTGCGGCCGGGCGGCCTGTCGTAAGAGGCGACAAAACAACCCACAGCCTGGTGGTAGGGCATATGCCCGACTGGATGGCTACCACCCCTGGTCTAAGGTATGTCGCCATAACAACCTTGAGTTGTGTTCCGGCATTAGTGACCAGGTTCCAGTCTCCCTTAAGAGGGCAGCAGCGCATTTGTAGCACCTTTGGTGTTGCAAATGTCCATAGGCGATGGTAACCGCTCTCCATCAAGTGGGCCGTCTGCCTGTCTGCTGACCTCCTGCAATAAAAAAAAAAAAAAAAGACGATTGACCTTTACAACTATCGGCACAATGCTCGTTGAATCCAGCCGCCACATAACGGTAACCTCGTCAGCAGCATTTACTTAGTTACTTTTTATTTCTTCACGAGGTTATCGTCATGCGGGATACTGATGTCAACGAGTATTGCTCGTCGCGCAGATCTATCTATTATCACGACAACAGGTTTATTGGCTATAATAGTAGCCAATAGGATATAATATATAATAGGATCGATCCCAGTAGATCGTGGCACGACTGTTTTCAAGAACTGGCTCCGGCGAGTACTGGTAATAAGGCACCTCCGTTTCCACAAGACTGTATCGAAGGGCAAGTTGCTGGTGGATAATCCTGGCTACGAGGTTATGTCTGTGCAAGTACTCGCCGTTAGAAAGATGTTAACAGCCGGAAACAATATGCCTGAGGGATTCACCTGGGCGTTGACATGCCCGACAGATGTCCAAGGTGCCATCCTTCAGGATATATTTCCGGTAGTTATTCGTTTTAATAACTTCGTCCATAATTGCAAAGACCAAACCTTCGGTTTCTCCGAAATCCTCAATAAATAATTAAAAAGTTACCGATATTCCAGACTCTCTTGATATTTGATTATGTTAAATAATGAAAGGTTAAAATATGAATTACAATTTTCATCAGTTTTAGTCATAACCCCTAAGTTTCTAATTTTGCTCAGATGATGGTTGATGCATCAGCAAACATTTATCACGATTATTAAGCGAACATTGACACGAGGTGGCTACTAAAAGCTGTCACCATTTACACCGAAATTCCGACCGCATCACATATTTAAATCATATTCATTAATAACATCAGTTAGAGGACAAATGTAATATCAATGAATAATCATGTGTTTAAAATGGTTTTTTTACATACGGAAAGGTTCCGGCGGCTAAGATTAATGTATCCCGTTTTCAAAGAACGGTGATACAGTTTAGAGGCTGAAGTCGAGTTCCGTACTTTAATATGTATAATATCATAAACATATATAGGTCAACCTTTATTTATATATTTTTTATAGCAGGACCTCAGCTGATAGGCAGACGGCCCACTCGATGGAAAGCAGTAACCAGCGCAAGGACATTTGCAACACCAAATGTACTATATTTTTTTATTTTTTTTTATGTTTGCTAGTAGGCAAACTGGCAAACGGACCACCTGGTGATAGATGGCTGCCGTCGGCCATGGACATCTGCAACCCAAGGGGAGCCGATGCGTTGCCTACCTCGTTGAGACTTTAGGTATCTGTTCACGCCCTTTTTGAAGAGCCCCATATTGTAGCGCTCTGAGAAAACCGCGGGAGGGAGCTCATTCCATAATCTGGACACATATGGCATGAAGGAACGTCCGCCACGTACTGTGGAGGACTTCCAAGTGTCCAGGAAGTGTGGATGAACTCCCAATCGCCGGCGAGCGGTGCGATGGTAGAATGGCGACTTAGGCACCAAATCAAACAGCTCATCAGAGCACTCCCCGTTGTACAGACGGTAGAACACGCTTAGAGCGTCAACGTCTCTTCTGTGGCTGAGAGACTCTAAGCCGTCTGTAATTTTGGGATCGTCGACAATCCGAACCGCTCGGCGCTGCAAGGAGTCAAGTGGGAGCAGCTGGTACTGGGGTGCATCAACCCAAAGATGGGAGCAGTACTCCATATGGGGACGGACTTGAGCTTTATATAGTAAAAGCCTATGCCCCGGTGTGAAGTACCGCTTAGCCCTATTGAGCACCCCGAGTTTTTTTGAAGCGATTTTCGCTTTGCTCTCCAAGTGACCCCTAAATTGCACCTCGCTCGCAAAGTCGACGCCCAGGATCCCTATGGTGTTTGAGATCTTAAGGGGAGTGCCCTGAAATTGCGGCGCTAACAAAAATGGGGCTTTCTTAGCGGTAAACGCGCAGACTTGCGTCTTCTTGGGATTAAAAATGACAAGATTTTGTCGTCCCCATTCCGAAACCTGCTCCAGGGAGGACTCGATTTCAGACACAAGTCGTATTCTATTTTCCTCAACTTCTGCACCAGGGATCTTTACAGGGCCAGTATAAAAAGCATCGCCCGTGCTGTCATCTGCATAACAATGAATGTTACCGGTTTGTAACATATCATTGATGTGCAGAATAAACAGTGTGGGCGTATTGGCGGTCATTTAAAAGCTGGTTCTCCTCTAAGTACCCGAGAAGACACGT
Source organism: Dendrolimus punctatus (assembly GCA_012273795.1). Classification (NCBI taxonomy): domain Eukaryota; kingdom Metazoa; phylum Arthropoda; class Insecta; order Lepidoptera; family Lasiocampidae; genus Dendrolimus; species Dendrolimus punctatus. The sequence continues at coordinate 5,885,985 of CM022542.1, forward strand.
ATTTATAACGCGCTCCATCACCTTGGAGAGTAAGGAGGTTATTGCAATAGGTCTGAAATTGGACGGGTCTGTATGGTCCCCCTTCTTGGGAATAGGGTGGACATGGGCTAACTTCCACGAAGCTGGAACTAGACCCGCAGAATAAGAAAGTGAGAATAGGCGCGTTAGTATTAATGCCAACTCAGGAGCACACGTCTTGAGCACGAGTGCTGGAATACCGTCAGGTCCACTAGACTTGTTGACGTCGAGGGATTGGAAGGCCTGGCGTACCGCACGTTGCGTGAAGCGCACTTCGGGCATTCTCTCCGCACACCACGGAATAGTTGGCGGTACCGTTCCCTTGTCGTCAAGAGCTATTATAATAAATAATAAATGCGCTATTGATCTCTTAAGGGAGACTAATCCTGGTCACTAATGTCGGAACATTACTCAAACTTGTTATGGCGCCATACTCTATGCCAGGGATGGTAGACGTCCATTCGAGCAAATACCCGAACCACTTGGCTGTGGATTGTTTAGTCGCCTCTTTCGACAGGACGTCTGGCCGCAGGAAGTTGTATTCTTTCTCGGTTTCTATACGGATAGAATCCCTTGTGTATTGAGTTCCAAAGTGTTGTGTAGTTTATATTTTTAACAAATTATTATTATTATTATATGTAACTATAAAAAGAAAGAAACAGTAGTACACTGTTATTTAGACATAGATTTTTAATGAAACTCGGAGGATTGAAAAATGGAGGGGAGTGGTGTTGGTGTTTGATTAAAACCGATGTAGTTCATTAACAAATTGCGTAAAGTGTGTGAAAATCCTCGCCTCCAAGATTAAAACCGACATTTTCTTTCTGTTTTTTTGCTTGCCCTATTTGCTCCTATTTTCTACATATCTACATATTTTGTATTTCAAATTACGCTTCGGTGTAAATATTAATTTAGGGGTATAAACAAGTTTAATAGTGCGCAGCGGGGCACGGGCGCCTTCATAACCAGAGGTGGCGCCACTGCGTCGCCATCCGGAGTGCACGCACCCTGAAACACCATTTTCATCATAAATTATATCCTCATTGTATTAATTAAGGCTGGGATGGAGATGGAAAACATCTGTAATCTTTTGCTGCTATGCTGTTACAGATACAGAGTGAATTTTTAAGTGGGCCCCCAAAACCGAATCTGAAAGTATAATTAGTGAAAAACGCTCACCATATAGTCCCGGCGACGATTTAGATGAAAACTCAAACAGCATCATTAGATTTTTGAACATCAATTGCCCTAATCAGGAATCGAATTAACTGATTTTGAACAAAATTGGTTAATTTCACCAAATTATAGTGTGCTTATTAGTATCACTTTCTTAAGGCAAACGCCAAACTATGGGAAAGGGTTGTTTTTTTAATAGTGATGCCACTTTAGTGTTAATTAAAATCAGCACCTAGAGTCCCAGACAGACCCCTTTCAGGTGTTTTTCCGCAATATTTTATAGTTTCAATTTTAGCCTTAGAGGCTCACTTGAAAAAATCACCTGTACGAAATATTATTCGCGACTTTGGTCACATTGGTTTTTTAAATTCTATACTAATATAATCCGTAATAATTAATTAATATTAGCCGGGTTTAGTTAGTATTATAATAATATATTTATTTCTGAGGCTGTTTTTATATATGCTATCATATATACTGTATATGAAATGAGTAGACACAAGTATTTAAATTTTAGTATTGCACTTTATTTATTTTACGTTTATACTACATACTATACTACATATTTAACATAAGGGGATCTTTGAAAGTTGCACCCGTGACTGAAAAATTGAGAGGAAGAAGACTAAGTTGGTATAGGCATATAATGTCCTCATTATATGCCCGTAGGAGGGAGGAAAGTCACGTGACAAAAATAATGTTAAATTACAAGATAGGTGGGTACAGATGTAAAGGTAGACCAAAAAAATGGATGGATTAAACGTTATAAAAAACTAAAATCTTTTTTTGTTGCTTATATCATAAATATAGATTTTTGTATTGAGTTGTGCGGTACTAGATCAAGGTGACTCCGTATTAAGGTAGGTATCCTACGGAACCCCCAGGGGGTGCCGCTCTGGACTCCCCTACGTCCGAGAAGCGGTACAAGGGGATGCGTCCCCGGGGCCCCGAGCGGCCACTGTCACACTCCCCCCTTCATTCCGTGACAGTGGTGTCCCACCTTTCCGCCTCCTCATCCTAAAAGCCTTCCCTTCCTTCCAAACCTCCTCCCAAAACACTCTTCCCTTCCGAAGCTAGATGGCCTCCCCCGACTCCGACCGCTGACGCTGCTGTAAGCGCGAGGCGGCGGGCAAAAGGGGAGGAAGGAGAGGGAGGGGTGATGGTGCAGGAGCAATCCTCGCAGCCTCCCCCTCTCCCTATCGCGAAGTCCCCCCCCACCGCTGACGCTGCTGAGAGCGCAAAGCGGCGAAGGGATGAGGAAGGAGAGGGAGGGGTGATGGCGCAGGAGCAATCCTCGCAGCCTCCCCCTCCCCCACCGAAGGAGGATAGCGCCCGTGACTCCTGGCAGCCACGGGCGGGCGGCAGCGGGCGTCGAGGTCTGGGGGATCAACATGACCTCCGGCCGCACTGATGCCGCGAGAGGTAGCCGCGCGTCCCTCCCAGGGCCGGGGAAACGTCATTCCCCGGCCCGCACACACGAGAGGCCGCCTCTGTTTACGAGGCGGCCAGCCGCTGCCGGGGTTGCGGGTTAAGCTCGCGCATGTACCGCGACTTCGGCACTAGGCGGAAAGAAGGCTCCCATGGGGTTTTAGTGGGTATACCGGCGCCGGTCGTATTGATTAATCGGCGTCGGGGAGCCCCACATACCGGCCGCGCATGATCCCCCGCGCGGGTGGCGATGCGACAACGCATTTCCCCATGTAAAAAAAAGGTATACGGAACTTTGCTTTTATAGCACATCTTAGATATATATTCATCTTTTTTCTATACTAAACTAAATTGAAGTTATGCTCTTTGCACTACAGAGAAGTCTTTTTTTCTTAACTGCACCGCAAGTGAAACACATCCAGGGTGACGTAGACCCCGTTCTGCAGTGAACGTGTTAAAACTGTGATTGCAGACATAAAATAAGTAACTCAAGAACCAGAGATATCTAGTTTAAAGTGGAAAACAGTGTTATGAAACTTTAAACGACACTGCCTTTGTAAGTTTATTTGATAACAAGTGTCGACTTCAACAAGTAACGTGACTGAAATACAAAGGACTATTTACTAAGGAACAGATTGTGATAAATGTGCACAAGAGAGAAATATATTTTAAGTTGGAACTAATGTAATTTGAGTGTGTATCACTCCAATTTTGTGAGTATGTATAAAGTTCTAGCAAACCGTACAGACTGCGTAGGCTGTTTATAGAGTTCCGATACCTAAAGGTAAGAAAGAAATGATCTCAATCATCTCAATCGGGTATGTCAGTCTGTATATCAGAGAAGCCAAAAAATCGCCTACATTTAAGAACGCACTTAGAAAACACTACTTTTTCTTGTACTATAGACTATTTAAAATATATGTATATACTCGTATATATGTTTGTATTTAATTTATAAAACATGTGGTTTAAGTATTTTTGAATGAATGAATGAATATGAATGAATGAATATTCTTTATTGTGTTTTAAAGATGCAGTTAACAGATACAAAAATTTACAATACAATAGCTATTAGCGATTTCTTCCAGACAACCTTTGGATGGATTTCTTTTTGATAAGAACAGGGGTTTGTTGCATTATTCTCACTATCGAATCAGTATCTTATAAATATACATCTAATATATAAAATTCTCGTGTCACAGTGTTCGTTGCCATACTCCTCCGAAACGGCTTGACCGATTTTGATGAAATTTTTTGTGCTTATCCGGTATCTATGAGAATCGGCCAACATCTATTTTTCCTCCCCCTAAATGTTAGGGGTAGTCCACCCCTAAATTTTTATTTTTATTTTTTAGACAAAATTTTTAATTTCTATTTTTTTATGATACAACATACAAAAATACATACAACCCTAGATTTTCAACCCTCTACGATCAACCCCTATTTTTTACCGGGCAGGACGACGTCTGCCGGGTCAGCCAGTATTTTATAAATACATACATGATATAATATACATACATTACTAAAAATATAAAGATTATACTAATACGATATATGTAAATAAAATATTATAAAATACACTTACATAAATAAATATAAGACAAGAAACATAATATGACAATGACTGCTACATCTTTAATTTGAGCTATTTGAGTTATAATCCTTCACAAGTTTATTGAAAATAGGTAGTGATTTGGCTAGCTTTGTATTAACAGGCATTATTAAACATTATTTTTATTACTGATAAACCAAATAATCTGCACCACCTACATCGCCAGATTAGGTTAAGCTATTAATTAAGTTAGGTTGCCTGGAGTATATTGCTTTAAGCGATAAGGCCGCCTATTGTTTCTACCTTGACAAGATTGCAATTGTGTATTTTTAAAATTGTATATTTGGTGTGCAATAAAGTGTTATCAATCTGTACATCTAAATCATAGCGAATTATCTCAAGAAATATTATGGCTAGTGACATGATATTTGGCACACAGTAATTTCGGATCTACTTTGTATTTATAGAGAACCCGTTTAAGTGCAGGATCTGACTCGCTCATCGCCGCTTGTTCTTGTGTGATATTCATATCCTTACAACTAACACATGACGAAGGTGAGGCAACATTAACGCGTGAAGCCCAAAATCCACTTTGGTCAAGCGTGGTGTGAATAAGCGCGTCAGTTCCCTTGAGACAAGACTCAGCACTGGGGGGCAGTTTATGAGCTGATACGTGTTATATGTTTAGGTGTTGTGTTCCACAACACATGAAGACCATTTCACTTTCCGGTGTACACAGCAATGGAAATATATCCATTTAATAAAAATAAATTTGATAAAACTAAAGTGTGCCAGTCTTCTGGGTACGCCTACTCCTAACAGTGAGCTATAGCTATGCTACATGACCTATAAATTTAAAGTTAATTTTGTAGTGGAACATTTACAAGCCATGGTGCTGTGCAATGTCACAAACGTTTCCTGAAACGTGCAAAGAATATATACAAATTTTCAACTATAAAAGATGGGCCTACGAGGAACAACATTCGCCTCGCTGAAAGATCTTCCTTTAAGACGGAGGACTGTTCCATCCCGCTCCTCCAACCGTTAGGGTTATTCCCTACAATTTATATCTTAACTAGAATGTGCCAGCAAAACTTCGTTCAGATTTCCATGGACACAAATTATTTGTTAGTGAATTGCTACTACGGTGGCATAAAAAATTGTTATATTCATTTATCCCACGAAAATGATGTGATTTATGGGGATTAAAATTGACTCGTGAAATTAGCTAGCTCTGTGTCGACTGTCATTTAAATCCTTTCAGTAGTTTTCACATGATGTTCTAACAGACAGACAAAAAGTATTAAGTAAAAAAAATAGTGTTTCTTTTATCACTGGAAATTTCCGGGGAACAGTTAGCTTATCCCAACACAGTTTTTAGTTAAACGATAGCTTACATTGTTTTTAAATGCTGCGTTACTTTGTGTGCTTTGAACCCGCAGGTATTTCAGAAATTTTAAGCCACCGTGTACAAAGTCACGGGCATATATTAGTTGTACATATAATAACAATTTATTTATATTTAAGTACTCGAAGAATGAACAAACATCATCCAACCGCCTAACAAGTACGCTTTTACTTCTCTATACATTTATTTTTATAAAAAATTGCTGTGCATTACAAATTCCGCCTAAATATACAAAATTATTTGTTTGTTGTAAATAAATTGATCACACTTTAATATTTAATTAGTATGAAAGATACACGGAAATATTTTATGTATTATGGGTAAATGTTTTTTTAATAAAAATATATACCAAATTATTTAGTATATAGAAAACATGGTTTCGGGATTCTAAAATATCTTACCGTAGATTTTATTAAGGAAACATTAACTTTTATCAGATGAAAACGGGAATTTTACGTTTTTCCGTAAACAACGTTAATTTAAAGCTTATAAGGCACTCAAGTGCCTTTTAAAGGAAGTATTCACAAATTAAAGAGAAAAAGTAATTTTTCCCTCGAATACTCGCATTTTTCTCTTTATTCTGACAATCCTTTTGAGCCTATTGACAGGCTACGTTCTGTGTAGGGATTATTTTTAATATTTCTCTGAAGGAAAAGGCACGTTTTGTCAATAAGGGAATTTTTTCCTTTGCGATTACTTCTTACTTGTCGATATCTAATGTAAACAAGGGACGAATACTTCACGGTGTGAAGATAATTCTCTGCATACACGTGTCCTATGTATTTTTTGGTTGTATTGAATATCCGATGACACTTTGTTGGAGTGGTTTTGTTTGACACGTTTCTTAATTTTAAATGTAAATTTGCGTTCTGTACCTATTTTGCGAAAATGGAAGTTTTATAATTTTATTTTATGTTTAACTGCCTATCTATCTTTATTAGAGTCATTTTCTTTAAAAAAATTAATTAGGATAGTGGAGTTGTATAGAATAATCATTATTTTTAGGTTTATATTAAAATTAAATTTGATTGAATATTTTTTGTGTGTGAGATCAGCAGACAGGTATACGGCCCACCTGATGGAAAGCGGTTACCTCTCCTATGGACATTTGTAACACCGAAGGTGTTACTAATGTGCTGCCATGGTAGCCATCCAAGAGGGAAAATGCTCTATCACCTGGCTGTGGGTTGTTGTGTCGCCTCTTACGACAGGCCGCAGGAAATTGTATTCTTTCTCCGTTCCGGCACGGATAAGCGTATCGGAATGTACGAATTTCAGGTAAAATGTGAAATAATTAAATATTCCAATATTTTATATTCTAATACTTATATGGGATATGGGTATTAGATTTAACTGTTATTTTCTCTACAAAATATATGTGGAAAATACCTGAGACTGGCCATAACAGATCACAAAATGAGAGTTTTCAGTTCAGTGGTAATAAATAATGTTAGGAGCGTAAACCGGCAATGCCGATAAAAGGGGCGCGGGCATTATTACCGCAGGTTTACAGAATGTTGTTGCCAGTATTTCACATCAAAGCTCCCAAAGTTGGGAAAATTCTATTGATAAAGACATACGACATGTATATCCGAGGTAAGTAAGTTACGATTTTATAATAGGCAAATACAATGATTAAGTTCCGGACCTCTAATTCCACTAATCAGCTTATGATGAGATTACAGAAATCTTAAAACAAAACCTGGGTTGCCTGGAAGGGATCGCTATAAGCGATAAGGCCGCCCATTGTTCTAATACAAATGTATCCATATCAATTGTCTAGATTTAAGTTTATGGTGAACAATAAAGAGTTTTCATTCATTCATTCATTCATTCAATAATACCTTATAATTTGGATCCTTGCAGGAACGGAGAAATAATACAAATTCCTGGGATCGGACGGCTTGTCGTAAGAGGCGAAAAATCAACACGCAACCAGGCGGTGGGGCATTTGACTGCTTGGATAGCTATAACCCCTGGAGCCCAACTCTGCTATTACTGTATCGTCAAAATCTCGGTTTCATCATAGGTTTGCCGGTTTCGGTTTTTTATTAATTACAATGGCATGCCCATGGCAAGCCACACTTTCTTTATAAATATTTACCTATAAAAGAAAAGTCGCGATATAAATGCTCAAATTTTTAGTAACTTTTTAATATTTATTTCGGCTAACGCCATTACTGGTAGCGGTAATACCATTTTTTTCTGTTATTAATTCGCCTCGATAATATCGATTTAGTAGAACACAAATTTTTAAAACGATTGCAAATGGATATGTACTTTGAATATCTTTGGAACGCCAAGATAGTGAAATAGCAGAACTGGGCTCCTGATCTAAGTATGACGCCGTAACAACGTTGAGTTGCATCCTGAAATTAGTGGACAAGTTCCAATTTCCCTTTGAGGTCGGCAGCAAATTGACACTAGAGTCCACGCTACGAAAAAAGCCTCACAGACGCGGCGCTGCAATCGTCCTATTTAATTCTGCCAGAGTAATTATTTGCTAATCCGTAAGTCGACGTAGGTGTTTACTAAATAATAAATATTCCATAATGTAATCCTGTAATTTTTTTTCCAGGCTACTCTACCAACAAAATTGTTAAAAACAAACACCGGTGTTGCCACTTTTAGTTCCTTCATTATCCGTGGGACTTCTTTTGTGGCGCAGACTCTATTTCTGGTATTGTACAACGGCAACGGTGACTTTCTCCCAAGTGAGCCGACAGCCTGTCCACTCATTTAATTAAAAAAAACCTAAAGCCAAATAAACCATTTTTAAAAGAAAGTTCTTTTAAATATAGTTTTGAAAAAATATTTCTGACGAGTCACAACTATAAATTAGCAACTTCAAATTACAATTTTGGTCTAAATTGAAAATGCGTAGGTGCTCTTATGATTTTCGTCGGTAAGGTAAAACCAACTTAATGTGATTATCATTAGTTTTAGGCAAGAAAGTGATGTGCTATAAATATGTGAATACCTAGCTTTAATCTAATGACTAACATAAATTAAGTATGTGAGAAATATACTTTTCAGTTATAAAATTATAAAATCAAAACTTATACATGAATAAATAACTGCCTATAAATCTTCCACTGCTGGGCTCGGACGAGCCACCCATTTTATAGGGGAAACGAACAGTATACCCGTCACGTTTGGCCAAGGCGGATGCGTGGGTTTGACACAGTGGTTCTCTCCATGTTTCCTTTCACCGTTAGCACGTGGTAATTCTAAGTATCTCAGATGATTCGATTGTTAGCTATCATGTTTGATAGTCTGATTTTTTTTCTCTTTTACGGGAAATAAAAAAGTGGCAACACTACCTGCATCTAGCTGGCACCTGCCCGGGCTTAGCCAGACACTGTGATGTATGGGCCCATTTGTTATAATTTGAGAAAACCCACCGTCGATGTAAACTGTATAATGGTGTAAAGCAGAAAACAATTTTATTTATATAAAATTTACTTTGAATTCAAAAGAATGAACAATTATATAGTCATATATAATGTAGGTATATATGTTAAACATCGCTTCGTAACTTCATTATTGCTGTAATATGAGAGTTTATAGGGATGATATTATAATTTTTATACTTCATATATAATTCTTCTATTCCTATGTATGCCACTGAACTCCTATACGGTTTGACTGATTTTGGTAAAAAAATTGTGCGTTGAAGTGGATTTGAGGATAGTTTACATTCACAATTAAGCCCACTAAATGGCGCTAGAATCGGGTTCCAGGATTTTAACAATATTTTTTGTGGTTATTTGAATGGGTACCTCGTTGATTTAAATCACATCATCTCGGATTAAATAGGTGGCGTTGCAATCGGGACATCGATTTTTATTTTTCAAAGCCGGAAAAGTCTGGCAGGCACGCACCTCATTAATCATACACCGACATGGTACATGCATATATAAGTATTTAAGTTTTTTTTAACCCAACTATCTCTCTTTCTTTCATCATATCCCAATTATTTGGGTTCAGCACAATAGATAGATACATAACACTTTATTGCTCACCAAATATACGATTTCAAAAGTACACAATTACAATATTGTCATGGTAGAAACATAAGGCGGCCTTATCGTTTAAAGCAATCTCTTCCAGGCAACCTAACTTAAGGAATAGTTTAACCTAATCTGGCGATGTAGGCGGTGCGGATCATTAGGTATATCATAAATAAACATACTAAACTACATATTTTATAAATTAAATACATATACAACACACAATTTGTCTTTTCCTTCCAAACTCCTCTATTCTGACATACATCTTCTGTCACGCCACATATAACAATGCGAATACACACATATATAGTTTTAAACCCAACCATATGACACGAATAACACACAAACTTTAAGGCTTAATCTTCGCTTTAACATGTACAATATATAAATTTTATACGAACTAAAATCGGATTCGCAAGCGTACCTTCATTTGTGTGAGTGGCCTCCGCTTTAGAGTAATACTTTCGTAATCCGTACCCGCGTACATTCTTTATGAACTCCCCGATGCTACACGTAAAACAAATTACAGTTGAATCTGCTACGAAGTGTGCCAGTTTACGGACATTTAGTTATTCGATTTGTAATTTTGTAATATGAGTTATACTTTATTAAGACTTAAACACTTATGGCCTTACTTATAATCGTTTGTTAAATTTTAAGAAATTGCTCAGCAAATGATTAACTAATATCTTACCCATAAACTCCTCTTAAGGATAAGAGGTGGTGGTAAAGTAACTTATAAATAACTGTCAAAAATAACCAACTTCGAGAGGTAGTTTAAGTGACTGCTAAGAGGCAAGATGGCAAGTTTATTTGAAACAGCAATTGTTTAGTGGCTTAAGAGTCTCTTATTTAAGAGATGGCTAATCCTTTCTTAACGAGTTTATTATAAGTAAGTCCCTTAAAGTTCGTATTTGGACACATAAAAACCGCACAATGCGTTATAGAGAGGAAAGGATTTAACTCTGACAACATCTGACGTGGTGAAGCTATGCTGGAATCTTCTTGATTACAGCACGTAGGTCCTGCTCGAGTGTAAAATAATACAAGCTCTCGCAGAATATGGGCGTCAAATAGTTAGCTTGGAGATAATCGTGTATCGAACGGTGAGTGAAGAGTTACGGTGGCAATTTTTCTCTCCTTCCGATAGGAAGGGGTAGGGGATACCCTACCCCTATCCTATCCTTACTATCTCTTCCCCTTATCCCATTCTGTTTTTCCCAACAAGAAAGAAAGAAAGACTATATTTTCAGAATCATCAAGAGAGGTAGTGTTCCCCTCTATCTCAACTCCTCTTTCTCATCCTCTAGACGTTATCACTACTATCTTATCCCATCTATCATCTTATTCCTGTTACCAACTTTTTAGGTGGGTCAGTAAAATTTTTGTTATCAGATAAGTTTGTCTGTGCGACCGCTTCAGGCAATAAAAAGAATTAAGTTTGTTCTAAAACCCGTAAAAGTGGTTTTAGTACATATTTCTATATTTATATTTTTTTAGCAACCACCAGTAAATATATCAAATCAGTACAAAGTAAAAACTCGCAGTTTCCCAATTTAGTTCGAGAATACGATGAAAAAAAACAAGGTCCAACGTTCAAAGTGTCATAAAACTAGTATTACGAAAGACAACGCCAAAAAGTACAGAATGGTAAAAATCAACTCGGTTACCAAATTTGCCCATTTACGAAAGGTTTTTGCAGTGGAGCGGAACGGTAAAATGACGAAAAAGTACGATAATAGTTTATTATCGGCGGGTTCTGTATGTTTTGCGTTTTTAATTGTTGAGTAATTGGGGATAGCCACTACAGTCTATTAAATTACTGTTAAGCCGCTTCTTTATTGAAGCAGAGCGAGGTTGCGGAGCGGAGAAACGGAAATTGGCTACCTGTCTATTTATTACACAATTTTTACGCAATATATTGGTTAACAAATCTCCGTTTCTTCGCTCCGCTTCAATAGACAGGTACCCTTAACGCAAGTACAGGAATCGATACAATTTTAAATCCATATTTTTAAAATTATTAAACTTCCGCCTCTAAGAGGCGGTTCTTTTAATTTATTTGTCTTACCATCGGTTAAATTTTGACATAACTTATATGTAGCTTATGTAAAATTTTAACCGATAAAAAGACACATGAATGGTTGGTAGGATATAGGAACGGGTAATAAGGGAACTCTATGTATGTAGGTAGTTAGGTACTTATGATAACAATATTAATTTTTAATTTATCATAGCTAAATTATCACTTATTATATTTATATACAAGTCTTACTTTAAGAGCATATCTTTTTTTCTTTCTCTATAAGAAATAGTGTTGTTTTATTTTATTGCCTTACCGGACAATATCAACGTGGAGTATCCATTATCATATTTTTTCGTCACCTTCAGAATATTTTATTTTATATTATTATTATATTATATTATATTGATTATAATTCTTAATGCTGACTTGATCGGTGTGATATCACGCTCTCACAGGATATCGGCGTGTATTTTGTATTAATTGTGTTTCGTGCGATGAGTGAGTTTCGATGGCCAACTTCTCCTTGCCCTAATCCGTTTTTCCCATCCTATCCGCCTATTCTAATATCAATTTTAAGGGATATCCACAAATTACATCGCAAGAATTTCGTAATTTTTTGACCCCTCCTCCGTCCCTGTCACATTCGTGAGACACCTCCCTCCCTAGTGTGACATTACATATTTTGCAATTTTATATCAAGAAGTTATAAAATTAAAACAGCATTTAGCTTGTTTTTTAATCATTTAAATACTATTCTCATACAGATAGACGATATTGAAGATTTTCGGTAAAAGTTCAAATTTCGTGTTTTAAGCTTAAATGTATTAGATTTTGAAACGTGATGTCACGAAATTAGGTCCTCCCCACCCCTTGTCTCACAATGCCACACTTCGTCGACTTACCTGTGACGTAATTTATGGATGGCCCCATTATTTCCCTAACCCATCCTAAGGTTGGCAACGCGTTGGCTTCGACCCTAGTGTTGCAGATGTCTATTGGAGGCGGTATCCATGTTATAAGCTGGGCCATGTGCCGGTTTGCCGGCTTCCCAATTTAAAAACAAAACTAGCAAAATATTCATGTATCTATAGAAACATAATTAGTAACGCTCGCTGCATTTTGAGAAAGGTAAAAAATCTAAGGAACCCTAGTTATGTGATAAGCGACACACTAGTCGAAAACTTGAATTAAGAATCGGCAAAAGTCTACACAGATTTCACTCAGAACCAACTCAATACGAACCCATTTCGGGAAATAAAGATATCTATGTGACGTCTGCGAACTTCTATTTTAGTTTATATGATTAATACTTTTTCTCTATCAATTTACGAGACACGGAATACGTCGTTACAAACGATAATTGGTGTGTTAAAACTGTTTTGATTAGCCTTAACAATTAGTTGAAAACACGTTTTATGGTTTTCAAGATTTAGAGAGATAGTCTCAAAAACATCTAAGACTCTGAGTGAATGTAGGTATGATGTGGATATTTAAAACACCATTAATTTTTAAAGAGTGAAGTTACACGGAAAGGTTTGGCGCCTTTTTGACTCGCCGCCGCGCCCCGTTCTTCGTACTTTTATATTAATACAACCGTATCACTGTTGCGCCAATCGTATAAACTTCATAGAGAATGATGGCTTAGAGAAGCCGATGTCTACTGTCTGGTTGATTTTAATAGTAACATAAAAATAACGAAAGGAAAATAAGATAATACTAAGAAGTCGAAACGTTTTATTGTCTTAATTAAAAAGTGCCGCAGTCTTATAGATTTAGCACAAGCATAGCAAGTTAGAAGGCTATGTCTTTATCGCATGATATAGCGTGCTTCCTTTTGTTTAAACGGTATTAAAAGAAATTTATCAATATATTTTAAAAGTAAAATTATAGCAAGGCCCGCTCTTTTAAATGAACAATGTTATAGAATTCTTTTCAAATATTTGCGAGGAGGACTAACTTGAAAACTTGGCAAGACACAAACTTCCTAATTTACATTCATGTGCGCAATTAAACGTTGAAGACGAAGTCATAACCAAGTTAAGTACTAAACTACTAAAAATTGCGATTACTTTGTACTTTAAACGACTGCAATAGCCACTTTGAATAATTATGAAACAAATTAAATTTTGAGATTTTTGTGACACACAGACAGGCAAGCATACAGAACGGTTTTATGAAGGGTCCGTGCCAACTTTTGTTACGGATCCCTAAACAATGAGCCTAGAATCTTGATAGAAATACATACAAGTAAAACCATAGCATAAACCATTTACAATACTTATAATGAACATAAAGACTTAAAAGATTCGTACTACAAGAACTTAAAAACAAAATAATGTAAGTAGCACATAACGATATTTCATAAGATAAAAGCCCACCCTCAGTTAGTCTGTAACACAACTGTATAGTATCATATTTTCCAACTCATAAACCTAATCGGATTTAGTACTGTTTCAGAATCTAAAAATGTGTTGGGAATAATGTGATAATGAGAAAACATTACAGAATTCTTTTAGCAGCTGCAAAGTATTTCAAGGCATAAATACTTTTGCAGCCATTTATATATAGTCATTCATAGAACATTGAGTTAAAGTAAAGAAAGTAGTATATTAAAAATGGTTACAACAAACCTCCTCGAAATGCTATGAATATAGTAGTATTCATTGGTTTGATAGTTCTATTTGTTTGCTAGCTGTAACTAGTATGATTTATCTACACTTTACATATTACTTAATTTAACTATGAAACTTACTTAAATAAGATATTGAAAGCCTTATTATAATTTTAAAATTTTGACTGATTTGATCTGTTTTACTTTAAAGCATAATGATATGAAAATGAACGTTGTTAGGTACGTTGATTGATTTTTTTATTGTATTTCTATATATTAACAAGCGAGATAAAAAATACTTTTGGCACCTTTTTCTTAATAGTATAGGAATGAAGTTCGTTGTCAGAGTTATAATTTTTATTTAGCCCTTACTTTTTGTTATTATTCTTAGTATTTCGGGCTAAATGTAATCACCCGTAGAACACGGTACATTATTATTAAGCTCGTATTATTTTAATAAATTCTAATAAATTTATTACTTCCATTGTAAAAATAAATAGGTTTTTTCGTGTTGCAAATAATATGTACGAAGAAATTGAACATAATTCTGGGTTTAGATTACCTCCTTTTTCTTCATTATTGTACCATTTTCTCTTTCTTTACGACCTCGTGGGCTAAGTAACCGCTAACGTTGCTATAGTCTAACGCCATACATTATTACTTATTTATTACTTGTCACCGAGAAAGCCTGCGTTTTTACGGCTATCATCCTACAATAGAAAGGAAAATGGGACCATGTTTTAAAAGAAAGGCAGGATGTTTCATTTTTAATTTAACGTCTTACTTTTATGCAACTTATGTATGTAAAAGGGCACCTTAGAGCAAAAAACATATTATAAGTAATTTGGCGGGAAATGGAAAGCTGGTGTGTTTATTGTGCAGCATTATTTCAGAAACTGGACTATATTTAATTGTGAATAAACATTAACGACAAGAAGCTATATATAATTATATCGTTTGTATTAAAGTTGTTTTAGTTGATTATCAAAATAAAAATCCGCCTGGGTGTTGGGCATTTATAAAATACGCTGTATAAGGACAGGGAAGTTGTTAATATTTATTATTCATCTATGTTTTCAGGTTTCCTTGACTTTTCTACACAATTTCTTTACGAAAACGCAATGATCTCTTCTTGGAACTAAGGAGGAGATCATTACGATGTTCGTTTGTATCACGTACACACGTAATCAAAAGAAGCTTAATATTCGAAAGTTATAATTAATTTGTAATGCTGATGTTAGACTGATCGACTATAATTAATCAATTTGCTTAAAATACAGTACTATAAACGCTATCTGAACTACACCATGGCATTCAATGAGATTGAATAATTCAAATTCATGTATTTATTTGATTCGGATAAATTAACCAAAATTACCTACATTTTGGTTGCTTTCTCCAAAACTGAAAGACAGCTTGATCTAATTTGAATTCATCACAGTTTACTATTAGGATATCCCGCAAATTATGAAGCATAGTAGTACTATTGTACTAGGGTTGGACTCCATACCAAGTTTTATGATACGGCTGTCATTCAGTGTTTATTTGCATTTTTATTAAAAACGTGACATTTTTCACGATTACCCTCGGCTTAATAAATTATGGTAACACCACATATTAAATGTCTGCTTCGGGACCAATTGTTTCTGATGACGTGATACGTCAATGACATTTTCTATCATGAATAATGTTTGAATTAAGTATTACAATGACTTTATAAACTAATAAAATAAAAGAAAGCGTAATTTAGTTATATTGAATTCTGCCCATAGTCCCTCAAGACTAAAGTAGAATACTGAGTCTAAATCACCGTCTTCTACGGGTAAGGTCCCCAGAAGGCTGGCTACGTTTCTTCATTGAAGCTCCCGGACCACTTGAAGAGTCAATGAGTCGTTTGAGTTATATGAATAAATTATTATTTTTGAAATTGTATTAAGCGAATATTTAGAGTTCTCTTTAATTTTCAAATTGAGTCCAATTCTATACAAATAATATATTTACATACATTACTTTTTAAAGTTGTGGCTCCGAAGCAATTTGTATTAATTTTGCCAATATCAGATGAAGTCAAATTATAAGAGGTTAATCGTGCCATCTGTCAATATATCCTGACATTATAAATGAGGAAGTTTTTGAGGTGGATAGTTTTTTTACACTTTCACGCAAAAAATATTTACCGGTTTTTATTAAACTTCACAATAATTTATATTCTATGAAGGTATGGCATACAAAAGC